>BPLR01021084.1:0-44538 GCA_021605095.1 Caerostris extrusa
TTAAATGGTCAAATTTGAATCAAACTTATTTATGTGAAGTTAATCCATTGTACTTATGCGGGGTGTTGGATACTTTGGATCGATTTTGGTTTGGTTTGGTTTGGTGCGTCACTGTACGGTCATGTTTGGCTTTTGGCAACCACAGGTTTCGTGGTTCACCCTGGTGGTGGCGTGATGTTTGTTAGTGGTTTGAAATCCACGTTAGGCTGTAGGTCCGGGTCTAGTTAGCCTAAAGTGTGCAAAAAATGATCGTAGAGGACAAAACCACAAACTACGGTCATTTTGAGCACAATTAGGGCAAAACATACCTACAGTTTAACGGGGATTCTGAACTACCAACAAACATCCATGTCACCATCATCAGGATTTTTTAACCTGAAGCCTATGGTACCAAAGGCCATGCTAGCCAATTTGCCATCATACCACCTAGAGATCGAGAGAGGGGGAAGGAAAAAGGTAACTAAAACCACACATATTGTACCACCTAACCTAGGTTGGGTGGTACAATATGGGTGTAATATAGCAGATCCCCTCACAGACACTTGATAACATTAATAATGCTGCAGACCTGTTTATAAAGAGCAGCTAGAATCATAAGTCAAAATTCCCAATTTATGCCTGGAACATCAACAGTTTTAAAAATATTATTTACAAAATATTGTGTGTGTTTATTTTGATAATATAAATTAAAATCTGACACAATGAGATTCGATTATTAAAAATGAAAAATATTTAAGATTCGTTAAGTATAATCCAGCATTTTTTTTGTGAAATGTTTGCATACCACAACCAAATATTGTGCGTCAAATTTAAAATTTAAGCATATCAGTAAACGTAAATGTGGGTTATTCTTCAAAATGCTCATGCTTGATAGATCTAGACATTTGAAGAAACGTAAAATGAGTTGACGAATTCATCGTGTTTTCTTGTTTTTGGCATTAAGTAAGGGTTGCGAATGACCTTTTACTTTGACAACACGAAGTAATTATGTTTTTTTTTTAAAAAAACTGCATTGTCCTTAAAACATTTTTTGCATACTTAAGGATAGAAAATCTATGGTTTACATAAAATATAGCATAAAAACGTTCCAGAAAAATAACTTAAAACAATACCATTTTGCAGGACAACGAATTTTTTATATCCCTTAAGCAAATTTTAAAATACATAACTTAAAGAATAACTTACAACAACACCATTTTCTTTTTCAACAAGTTTCTTATATCTCTTGAGCAAATTTTTAAAATACATAACTTAAAGCATAATTTAAAACAATATCATTTTGTAGACAACGAAGTTTGTTGTATCCCCTTTGCGCAAATTCTAAAACACATGTCAAAGGAGCAATAATCACAGCACAACTTGAGGGTTCAACCGATCAAGATTTAATTAACTTGCATATTAAATCAAATATAATTATCTACATTTATTTGGAATGGTTATTAACCGTTTCTTTATTAGAAAGGAACGTATATGTAGGGAAGAGCAAATTTTATGGGACGTAAAACTTTGGGGAATAAGAATAAAAAAAAAAAAAAAAGAAGGAAAGGATTTCAAACTAATTAAAAGACTGCTATCCATGTTGCTCTTCGTCGCAAGCATGGCGGCTGTAATAATTCAAGCGTAAAAATCGTTGCTTTGATCCTAAAAAACAATAAAATTTCTGAGGATAACGGTTGCGGAACGTGCGTTTGGTGTTAAAATAAAAAAACAAATAAGGGGATGCAGTTGTAAGAAAGTTCATGTTAACACATTCAGACGACTTTAAATGAATAGAAGAGTAAATTGGGAGGAACTGTCTTTAAACTAATTCTTTGCTTGGATCTTTCTTCTTGCCTTTAAACATTTTTGAAAAAAACAGTGGTTGAATTGTTATTGAATTCTATTCAGACGACGAATATTTGCCACTTTTGAAGAGTCTTGGTTGCATAGCAACCTCTATCTCCTACTTTGTGAATGAGATAAGTTTTTAAGCTTTTTAAGATTGATTATTGATTAGATAGAAAAGGAGTAAGATATATATATACTAGTATATACATAATTTTTTTAATATTATTATTATTATCATTCTATTTAGAAAAAAAACGTTTTTAAAATGTGCGAAAAGTAGAGAAGCTCTCACAATCTATATCTCATACAAATTATCATGTGTTTTTAATTATTTTAATATATCTGTAGAGAAAAATAAATGTAACTTTTCAAAATATGCTTTACGCTATGATTTTTAAGTGAAAGAAAGCCCTTTCAATTTCTTTATTCCTATTGTCCTTTGATCAGGATAATATATCCGAAATTTAAAAAAAAAGTATTTTTTGATGTTGGAATCATATGTAGTTTCATTTGTGGGAGCACATATGAAAGAATTTTTTATTCAGGAATTTTATTAAGTTAAGCGCTTTTAATTAAAAATTTGTGAAATAGTGATAAACATTTTATCAAAATATTTCTAAAAATATTACCCTTCAATTAAATTTTATATGATAAATATTCTGTTAAATATATTGTAACTGAGAATCATGCCAACCATATTGCCTTTTGAATCTTTTCTTTCGTTGTATTTGCATTCTGATTAGCTATCAATTCCAGGTCTTGGTTTCATTTAAGGCTAGGGAATTTAATTTAGACAGGTTTGAACAAATGAATTTTGAATTCCGGAAATGCCTTCAAACGAAATAAATGCTTCCTCAAGAAATATTTGTCGGAATACACCCAATATTACCTTAGTCACTTTCACTTTTTTGAGTGTACTTAGTTTTAAATATTTAGGATCAGAAAATAATTGTCAAAATAATATCTTACCTGAAATAAAAAGCAGAATTTTTTTGTCTGCCAATAAAGCATTTTATGGGTTAAAAATCTGTTCATATCACAGTTTATAAGCTTAAAAAACATTAAATTTTGTTATATAAAACCCTTATTAGACTATTTGGGTCTATGGCTCTGAAATATAGACTTTTAGCAAGATCTGATGAGATCCATTTGGCATTTTTTCAGCAGAAGAGTTTAAGAGCCATTTTGTTGCAGATGACGGTACAACGCAAATATTTATAAATTCTATAAAAATCCAAATATTATAAGGTTTATAAAGATCAATAGATTAAACTGGGTTGCTCATGTATTTAGAATGAATGATTTAAAACCCTGTAAAAAGCTCGTTTTGACAAAGCCACAGAAAAAAGAGAAAGAGGAGGACCCAAGTTGTGATGGATAGACGCAATTGGAAAAGATTTTTCTGTACTAAAGGTTAAGAATTGGAAGACCACTGTCACCCAGAAGAAAGCATGGAAATCTCTTCAAGGAAAACCGTGGAGCACCCTGGTCTGTCGTGCTATTGATGATGATAGAAATCCTTTCATTTAAAGCTTTTCGAGGACTTAAAAGTCGTGTTTTATGACAGTGAAAAAAAGGACTTTCCATTGGAAACAATAGAACACTTTTGGTCACTTAAAAACTTATAGAATAACATATTTTCCTTTTTCTCAAGAAATATGTTTCCAAGTATTTGCAAACAGATTAAAATACCCTAAATATAATACTGTAGCGAACAGGTTGGGCTAACAGATTGTATTGGGTGCGGTTGGGTTGAGATACTTTAGGTACAGGTTAGATAACTCACAGTTACAATTACAATACACCACACACATACAATTGCAAACAATATTTAACACATTTAAAGGCATATAATTAAAGATTTGTTTAAGGATTCCCCTTCTAAGCCAAAAACCCCGTATTCAGGTATCGCAAAAGTTATTTCCTCTCCGGGTGAGAGCCTGTAGACTAACTAATACGCAAGTTGCGTTAAATATATTTACTTTCAGGATGAGAGATTATAAATTAAACGTTTCTCAGTGGGAGTGCAAGTTGCGCTCTTTTTCTCGGTAAGAGTCTCGAGGCTTACTGACCATTTATCCCTGAACGCTGCAGGGGGCGCCCTGCCAAAGTGTAGGAGGAAGTACTTTAATTTATCAAACCTCGACAGCTCAAAAAAAAAAAAAAATAGCAGATCATGCTTAAAGGCATTATGGTATTTTTATAAACTGAATATTTGATTTGGGAAAAAGACTACCCATATAAAATAAAGCAATTTTCAAAAAAAACAAAAATTTGTATTGCTTGTTTTATAAAACTCAACATATTAAGGCATAAAATGAATTCTTCTGTAAAATTTCATTTATTCTTCTTATTAATTTTTTTTTGACAATGGTTAAACAAACTAAAATGATCTAATCAATATTTTTTAAAATTATTATGGATGAATATTAAATAAATAATTAATTTTATATCAGCACATAGATAATGCAAATTGTTTCGTAATGACAGGAATTCTACAAGAATTAAAACAGGTATTGTACAAATATATAAAAAGAAATTTGACAACAACTTCGAACTTTCTATGAAATTACTGATGATAACGAATTTTTTTTTTTAAATTGGTAAAAGTGAATTATCTTACTAAAGAAAATAATTAAATGGATTAATAAATAGAAAGGGATGTAAAACAGATTTTAAAAATTTCGCTCAGAATTTATTCAGAATAAAATCACAAAAACATACAGATAATTTTAATTATTTTTAAAAATTCATCAAAGTATAAAATACTACTTTTAAAATAAAAGGACTTTATTCGAAATTCCAGTAGAGATTCTCAGATTTATAGGAATTAAATCTTTTAATTAAGTCTTTGGATTAGAATTACGCTGGCATTTTTTATCTTGCTACTTAATAAACTTATTTTTACATTAATAAGTCCAAATTTCAATTAATTGTTGCATTGTTGTTCACCATCATTCCTTGAGAAAGTCTTAATTTATTTAATCTGATTATTTTTCACAATGTCAAATGTAGCGGAGGAAAATAATTATTTCACTCGTTTTAAATTCGATAGGCTGTTTGTTTGCTCTTAAGTAAGATTCTTGTTTTGGTTATGGTTATTAAATTTTAATCCTTTTCTGGTATTGTTGTTCGAATTAAAACTGGAGCCAGTTTGAGATTTATTTCTGATGCTTTCTGCTAATTTAAAAAGTATTAACTTTATTATAATGTTTGATATAATTAATAATGTACTTGAAATTACATTTCTTAGTGAATAATTAATGAAATATTATATTGAAGATGTACAAAATAAAAATATTTGTTAAATAAATCTAAATCCAGGCAAATTAGTTAACCAAATTTGTTATAAAAAGTTTAATAACATGATTATAAAAATCGGTGCAAAAAAAAAAGTAAATAATACATTTATATTCTTTACTATTAAATTATTGCTCACTGTTCTGTAATTTGTTTAAAGTCTGTTAAATAACATAGTTAATGGAAATTAAGACTTTTTAATTTTGCTAAATACATGTTGTTAATTATTACAGAACAATTATAACCAAAATAAAAAAAAAAAAAAAAATAAAAATATGTTCATTTCTTCATATGTTCAAATGTTCTTTCTTCATTTTCATAGTTTATATTCTTTTTTAGTTTTTGTACTTATATTGAAGAGCAAAGAGGGTCAACAAAAAGGAAATCGAAAAATGATAAAACATGATAATCACAAAACATGAAAATCATCAATCATGATCATCGTTAAAAAACATGTGGTTAAAAACGATTTTTTTACCTCTTTGTTATTAGATTTCATTTATCACATAAAAAAATATATTTATTGTCTTAAAAAAGATTATACATTACTTTGCATCCTTTTTAAGATGGTCGATCTCAAATTTAATAAATACTCTTTATAAACCACATTCTAAGATTCGAAGAAATAATGCAAATTCTTCTTATAATTAATCCCGTTTTAATACATGATTTCTTATTCATACCTAATACCCAAAATCCTTTAATATGAATCTTCTATGGTATCAACCTAAGCAAAGATACATTATAAGGCGAGAAAGATAAACGCATTATGCAAATAGTTGCAAAGCAGAAACAAATGTTGATCTGCTTCCGGAAATAACACCCGAAACTATTCGAGAGGAAAGCTAAGACTTCGGGCCGTACTTTCCTCACGTTGCAGGGAAACATTTGCTTTTACTACTATTGCCGAAACGCGTCTGGCTCTCTAATGGTTTGAGTTTTCCAAGACATAACAGTATTAAACCATCAACACACAGAAACACACTTTCCACTCTTTATTTAGTGTCCGCTGTTTAATCATTTATGACAGTTTTTATTGCCAGGGATAAATTTTTATTCAACACGCCCATTTACTCAATGATTGCAGTACATTCTGAATCTTCCTTTTTTTTTCAATTTCGATCATTCATTTTTGTTTTATTTTTTGCAAACTTAAAAAAAAATGCTATTTTTACCTTATACGGAGATTTTCTAAGTTAAAAATAAATTATTATCGAATTTTCTAAGAAAAAAAAATATTATTTTCAAATTTAGTTACCTTTTATTCATTTTGAGTCGACAGTGATTCTGTTAAACAGGAAAAAAATTCTTGAACCAATAAATAAGTATGAAACAAAATTAAATTTCCCAAAGACCACGTAATGCCCAATCATTTTATGTATGTTTATTTATTAATTAATTTATACGCAAGCTGAATGTTTTTAAATGAATATTTCCCTTATTTCAGGGCTTCTTACTATATCCTAAACTCCACAAAAAACGTTCTATCAATTGACTCTTCTTCGTGAACAAATGTACTCTGTTCTCTGTTACTGATTAAATACGTACAAATGTATAAATAACGTATAAAATATTTGTAATCATATACTTAAAAATACGATTACAAATGTACTCAGTTCTGTTCTCCGTTCTGACTGCAAGTCCGGCTTAAACGATCACCATGGACAACGTCATGTCAACTAAGCATTTGGAGAAGGCTATAGCACACCTATAATGATTATAGCATAGGTTAAAACACAACCTATAATAATCTTAGCGTGGTCAATTGATTTAAACCTCAGTAATGGTAATTTCGAAAGAAACAATTCCAAATCTCTCATATACTGCTGTGCCCAAAAAGTAAGACCAATTGTTATTTTTATAAAAACTCTTTAGTTATTCTTCCAATTTTATTTCATCGCCTTCAAAGTAATCTTCTCAGGACACAATGCACTTATGCCAACTTTTTTCCAATTCTCAATGCATGCTAAAAGTCATCGGCAGGGATGGCCTTCAGAGCTGGCGGGGATTCACGCTGAATCTCTTCAATCGACTCAAAACAGTGTTCCCGGAGTGGTCTTTTGAGTTTAGGAAATAGCCAGAAGTCGCACGGTGTGAATACGGTGGTTGTGGAACGATATGGGTTTCATTTTTGCAAAAAGTCACGAAGAATCAATACAGTGTGATCTGGCGCATTCAGTGTTTTCGGTATCAATCGAGATTTGACGCGTTTGAGGACCAAAAGGGAATTGACCGATCTTTTTTGAAGTTCCAACATCATCAGCAAGGTTTTTATTTGTAAATCGAAGGTTTGAAAGCACCAAATAATAAATTGTTTGGAAGTGAGCTTCGTCGGTTGAGGTTGATGGTCCAGAGGATTCTTCGTCTTCAACGCCTAGTTTGAACTGTTTATACCACTTGTAAGACATTTCTTTCCGATATAGAAATGCTCACCGAATGCCTTCTGAAACATTCCATACGTTTCTGCAAAAAAAAAATTTAATGCAAGTTCTTTGCTCAATTAGTTCAGACATTTCAAAAATCGCCGAAATCAGTTTTAGCGTCTCACAAAGCCAAGCGTAACTCAAACACTTATGAATATTTTGACGTCAAATTTCACACAGATGTCAAGAACAGCGCCAGCAACCTAAAAAAGGAAAACAAATTGAAATTCCATAAGCCCCGGGAATTTTAAATTTAAAATTGGTCTTACTTTTTGGACACATCAGTATATTTGTGTTTTTTAGTATACGTGTTTGTGAAAACAGAATGCAAATAATAATTATTTGTCTGTAATATTAAGTATGTCAACAAAAAAAAAACACGAACTATCCTTGGGTAACTCTCGTCTGTCAATTTTTTTATTTGTGTAGGTAATTTTGCCCTTTTGTGTGTGTATAGTGAAATGATTTGCAATATTAAGTTTTATGTGTTTGTAGACTATATCGTTTTAATATTCCATTTGTGCTATAGTAAAATTTTAATGATTAATTACATATGCAATGAATTTTGATATATTATTTTATAGGAAATGTCTGGTCGGGAAAAACATATGAATTTGGGATACGTAGGCATACGAGCAAATAATATTTCTTCACGAGCTTGCATTCGCGCTAGGGCCAATGTAATATTGCTGTAAAGGAACGTATTGAAAAGATAGAAAAGTTCAGTTTCTTATCTCTCATTCACTATTCAAAATGAAATAACAAAATCAGTCGGATACAAAACTAGAAATAAAATCATGCGCAGAATTAAGAAAGCAAAGTACTACATTTTAGACTGTATGTTACTAGAAAAAAAAAAAAAAAACAAATAAATTCAGATAATAAGATGTTTCATGTTGACAGTAAAGGAAATATCACACTCGAAACCTTCACTCATTTTTATGTGTAAACGAGAGTGAAGGTTTATTATTACTAATTTTAAATATAGAAGTTTATAAATTGGATATTCAGGATTGTAGGGGGAAAGGATTAACAAAGGTGGCAATATGGCTAATCAAATATGAAGGAGTAATTGAAAATGCTGTAAATCAATAATTTAGCAATGTTTGTATGTTGTAGACTGTATGACACTAGCTGAAGAGACCTCTCATCTACATTATGCTTACATTATTGCTTATTGCTACCTTTTTCTTTATCAAAATATTTCGTGATCTTATTTTCTTCCAAAATATAGTTGATTTTTCGTAAGTCGATTAATTATTAAAAATGCGAAAACAACTGTAAAAGAAGAAAGCACCAATAAGATAAATCTCTAACTCGAGTCAGATACCACTTGTACACTGTTTACGGACCCTTATACTTAGAACAATAATTTTCCCCATGAGATGTCATAGAAAACCAAACCAAACTTGAGGAGTTATATTAAACACTGTGAGTTTCCCCGGCAGTAAAGAAGCCGACGACATCGGACACCAAATAAATCACTTCACTCGTGAGCTATTGACGATAAACTTACTAAATATTCATATCCTAAATATACGAAAAATTTCCAAAATCTCTAGAAGAACTATGTAATCCTCTTCTTTAAAGGAATTCCCATTCTCTCACCAGAACACTCACCAAAGAAACAGAATACCTCATCCCCAGTGGAACAACCTGCCATCAACAAATCAAAGCATATGGAAATCGATGGAACTTCATATCCACCGAGACCAAAGTCTCCGAACAAAGATGGCTTTGTCACTCCACCAAAACATCTTAAGTGAAGATCGCTGACATGTCTACACCCTCCTCCCCGTAAAGACTAAAATCAATTCTTTCGTCTTTAGGAATTGATTTTGGCAGAAAAACAAACCCGAAAGAAAGCAGAGCTATCAGCCATTCATCATGCCCATGATATTCGGCCGGAAACTTTCAGTTCACTCAACTCTATAAAGTCAAGAGTTTAAAATAAAATTTATCTAGAAGTCATTCTTCCATACATGCATACATTTAGTTAACAATGGATAATGAAGAGGATTGCGAAATCTGCAAATGCAAGTTAATCTTCAGAAATATGGAATCTAAAATGATACTGCCTGAAGAAAACTACCCCTCTAAAGGTAGTAATAAGAGGACTATAATCTGTAGACGCGCGCGCACACGTACAAAAACCCATAATAGATGCCCTCACACCGAGAAAATATCCAGTATTTAATAACGACTAGCACTAGAGATAAAAGGTCCATGCCTCTTTACCTAGTTTGCAAATTCCCTCATATCCGAAGAGATATCTTCCAAATGGAAGAGCTCCAACGAATACTTGTTCCTGTCAAAGATACTATTACTACTACTACTACTACTACTACTACACACCATATCACTGTGACTAGAGCTGAGTTGCCCCTTTACAGTTTGGGAATGATGTGGGTGAGAAGTTTGAGTTGTGACGTTCTAAAGTCATATGAGACCGGGACCTACGACTTAAAGTGGATTGCGAACCACTAAAAGCATCCATGGAACCGCCGGGATTCTAACCCGAAACCCTGTGGTACC
This sequence comes from Caerostris extrusa, assembly GCA_021605095.1. Classification (NCBI taxonomy): domain Eukaryota; kingdom Metazoa; phylum Arthropoda; class Arachnida; order Araneae; family Araneidae; genus Caerostris; species Caerostris extrusa. The sequence goes on from BPLR01021084.1 coordinate 10,086, forward strand.
GAGTGCCAGAGAGCTAGCCAATCGGTCATCAGGCCCCTGTAATATTATAGAAGTTGCTACAGATTCTTTCACAATCGGTACTTGCTACTTAAAAGCTTACAGCGGCGTCTGTTCCGAGAATCATCTGACAGAAAACTGTACCACCGGCAGACTTCTCTAGTGTATGTACCAAATGCAAATGATATCTCGCAGCATTCTGGTGAGAATGCCCTAGATTTCCAAAGAAAACCTCTCATCCAAAGAACTCCTACAGTCCAAAACCGCTAAAAGTAAAAATCGACATCGAAAAACCACTGAACAAAGTGGACACTATGAAGAAACAAACAATTCGTCCAAGAACCTATTCCACAAAACCAACTTTCACGGATGTCACCGTGAATAAGAATTCCAGTCTTCTCCTATTCCTGATCATCCTGAAGCTCATTCAAATAATTTTGACCTCATGTCAAGTATTCTGAAATTAATGAATCGTGTAGAGGTAAATGAACCCTTGCAGCTCCAAGCCAACAGAGCTGCGCTCCCTAATTGAAGAAAACAAAAGGCCGAGATGAAAATAATGAATAATACTGGAACAGAATGGTTATTAATGTACAACTAAAATGTATTTCTAACTACTACTGGTCTCTGTATAATGAGACAGAGACCAGTAAACAAGAAATGCATTGTTAAGTAAGAAATGTTTTCTTTCAATTTCGACCTTTTATTTTTAAACGATCAATGTACTCATCTCTCAATTCAATCTATTTTTTCTTTCTTTAAATAATTTTGCAACTCAATTTAAAGATTTTGTAACTATTTACTCTATTGTTTTTGTAATTGGAGTTAATAGGATACTTCCCACCAGGCACTCAGTTAACTACCACCAGCCTTACTTGTCTTGTAATTCATAATCAAAATTCTGCTGGTGTACATGTTGCATCTGTAACTCCAGAAATGATTACTTTTTTTGTACTGGAAGAGATTATTTTACTTTTCTCGTCCTCAATAACATTTTGGGACATTTTAATGAAGTGCCTAAAATTCTCACTTAAAAGGTTTTCTTGATACAATGTGCTCATCTAAAAGGCCAGAGAAATAAAAAGAGCTGTATTTACAATTACCTGAATAATGAAAAGGCAGCAAAAAATTTTTAAATCAAGAAATTGTATCGAATGTAAAAGTTTGATTTTGCAAATAAATTATAGATTTCTCTGTATTATTTTTTCAGTGCATCGATAGAGCAAATAAAGCATTACATCAGAATGATTTGTCAATAGATTGTGACACAAAAATTAATTACTGGATTACGGTGTACACTACAAATACTTGGATACACAGGTTTAGAACAAAATTTCCAGACATTACCAAATTTGGCTAACGAAATAGGCATAAAGAAGGAATTTCTTATAAAAAATGAAAGAGAATAATTACGATGATGGAAATAGATGAAACACCAGATGATGAAAGTAACTATTAAATCTTTATATTATTTCGATAAAATACAATGTTAAAGTAGGAATTATACTGATGTAATTAATGATTTTGCTGAAATGAAAGCCTCAAAAGTGCAATTAAAATAAATCTTATTAAAATCTATAGGAATATATTTGTATATTATTTAAATGAACATAATTCATTAGAGAGCCTAATTTGAAATCCTTGCATGGAGCACAGGAAGGGTTAGTTATTGCACTGGGGGCAAACAAGGATACAATAGCAAAAACCTGAAATCTGCAAACCTGTATCAAAAGAAATTTATGGTTTGTATTGTTGATATAAGAAGGGCATGATTCATTTGAAAACTGATGTAACATAATTAGTCCATCAACACCAAGTTATGTTGTCAATAGCGAGAGGATGATAGATAGTAGCAGTGAGTGACAGAAAATGATGTAATGTAATTAATCCATCAACAACTAGTTGCGTTGTCAATAGCGAGCGTATGATATATATTGGCAGCAAGTGACATATGCAATTGCTCCAAAAGAATTGCTCCTGTTGAATCATGCCTTATCCATCCACATATTGGCAGTTATTTTGCTGCTTGTTTTATAGTGCATATTAATCAAAACTATGAGAGAAGATTTTTATGTGAAATATGGAAAAAAATTAAGTCCATATAGTTGGCTGTAAGGGGTAAATCATAAAAAAGTCTTCTTACATTAACATTGCTCCTTTAAATTTTTTACAAACGTAGTCTGGTGCAATTTTTGTTATGAAAAATTTTGAAGTCCGCTTTTTCAGTATAGTGAACTAAGTATAGTAGTGCCTTACTTTAAAACATTCACAAAGCAATGTTATGATGCAGAATAAAATATTTTTCCATATCATCATGCCTGAAATAATGAGAGGCCCGAAAACAATTACAAACAATTTTTAAATTTGGAAATTGTAGCTAATGAAAAAAAGTTTGATTTTGCAAATTAGTTATAGATTTTTCTGTACACTTTCTTCAATGCTTCGACTGAGCAAATAAACATTACCACAGAATGATTTGTCAACGGATTGTGACAGAAAATTAATTGATAGATTACGTAGTACGTTACAAGGACTTGGCGACACAGGGTTTGAACAAAATTTCCATGGATTACCAAATTTGGCTAACGAAACGGGTATAAAAATATTTCTTATTAAATAAAAAGAATACCATGTTAAAAGCCTGACTTATCTATAGCAATGTATATGTATATTATTTTTATGAACAGAATTCATTAGGGAGCCTAAATGCAAATTCTTGCATAGGGCACAAAAATATCTAGTTATGGCACCGGCGCACAGACAAGGATACAATAGCACAACCTGCATTAAAGAAATTCATGGTTTGTATTAATGGTATAAGAAGGGCATGATTCATTTGAAAACTGATGTAACATAATTAGTCCATCGACACCAAGTTATGTTGTCAACACAGAGTGAATGATAAATGGTAGCAGCGAGTGACAGAAAATGATGAAACGCAATTAATCCACTAACAGCCAGTTATGTTGTCAATAGCGAGTATGGTATATGATGGCAGCAAGTGACAGATGCAATTGCCCAAAAAGACCAGAAATAACTGATGCCCTGTTGAATCATGCCTTATCCATCCACATTGTGCCAGCTATTTTGCTACTTGCTTCGATGTGTATATCAATTACAACTTTTTATTCAATCTTCTACATAAAATTCTAAAGTCCATTTATTTGGCAGTTTATGGTAAATTATAAAAAAAAGATGTTTCTTACATTCAGAGCCATTAGCACATCTTTAAATTTTTCACAAATGCAAAATACTCTATCTGGTGCAATTTTTTATGAAAAATTTTTGAAGTCCTTTTTTTTTTTTTTTTTAGTATAGAAAAGTATACTGCCTAATTTTAAAACATTTATAAAGCAATGTTATGACGCAGAACAAAATATTTTTCAGTACTATCATACGATTGAATTTCTGTTGTTACCGTTGAATGATTCTAAGATTAATAATTTTACCGACATAACATATTTTTCTTCAGTTAGAATAATTTTTAATAAAAAAAGAGAATTGAATCTACATAAAATTAATAATGTTTTTGAAGAGATTTAAGTTGAGAGAAATTTTATTAATATGTTTCTCTATAGCTCATAAAATATTTACGAAACTCATATTACTGGTAAGACTTTTTTATTAGATTATTTATTAATATAATAAAAATATTCAATAGGGGTCCAAATCTCCATGAAATTAGTTATTTATACTTTATGAAACAAATTCTTATTCGATTTAAATGATATCTATGCTTGTAACAAAATATTTTATGCAGGGAGTAGCATTTTTTAGACGAATGTATAAAATTAAAATTCACATACTTACTATAAAACGTTTATAAGACCATTAGTTTATATTTATATGATATTTATTAATAAAAACAAGTTGTTTCGAAATATAAACAAAGCTTAATGTAAGTTTAAAATGTTTAAGAGCTTTTATAAAACAAATGTTTATAAATTCTTTCTAGAAGTATTTCCATAACTAACATATGTCTTTAATATCACACAGCATATTACATGATGAAAAAATATTTCACTTTGCTGCTAACAATGATATTTCTAAAAAGAGATCGAAGATTGAAAAATGTTTCAGTGAACTACAGTTTTATTACAAGTATCTGGTCTTTAAAACATACTTCAGTACCATACATCAAACTGTCTACATCCTGCTATCACTCATTCTCTTCCTTTTGCTTTCCCAGTTTTCCTTCTTTATTTAACTTTTTTTTTCTCCCAAAACGATAAAAGAAATAATGTCGTATCTTACAGTGTATTTTATATTCGATCTAGACATGCTATTACTTAATATTTTTTCAGATTCCTCATTTATATATCTTAATTTTTTTTTATATTTTGTGTGAATAAAATATTGATCAGGTACAAAGTTCATGACATAGCAAACAATGTGAAAAACTGAGTTTTATATAACGTGAGCAAAGATCTATATTTTAGAACTTAAAAAACACTGAAATGATGAAAAAATTTCTCGAACTTTACAAATATCCTGAAGGGCTCATAGTTTTATGGGTTTTGATAAAATACATGTCTTGTGGAAAATACAAGGAAGGAAAATAATATTTCCAGCTGAAACAAAGTTTTGATTGGCTTATTCAAATCAACTCAACTGCTCAGTGAATGGTGTAAATTAGAACTCATTTATGAGAAAAATGTGACTATAAATTAAAAAATTTTGTTGGCGATTCTAAAATTCATGTAGATATTGAATTTGTTTGATGTTCTTGTAATATGATTAAATTCTGCTTCAGGAATTGGCTGTGGTTATTGAACGTTGGTTATTCTGCTACTATTAAAATTGTTGATGTCTTATAATACATAATTATTATTACCTTCATTACGTTGACTATTAAATAATCACTATTGCTATATATTTTTAAAGATTTAAAGATTGGTGGCAATTTGGAAGTTCTCATAACAACAGTCTTTGGATATACATTTCAATTACTTGAAAGTAGATAAATTAAAATTCATTTTATTTTTTATAGTACTGCTATTAATGACTGACTGAAAATTGTGTCATATGTTTATTTTATAAAAAAAAAGAATTTTATGTTAGTTATTATTGATAAATTATTCATAAAAGATAAATAATCCCACTTCACAAATAGCTAAAAGGAATATTTACACTAATAAATTTAATAAATCAATGGCACTAAAAGTTTACGTTCTGTAGCCTGGTATTAAAATTACACAAAACAGAAGAATTAAAATTACACAAAACATTAAAATTATTCAATTAACGTTATATTAATTACATGTTTTTATTGCTATCAGTTCTTCCAATAAAAAATATTTGCTATTTCATAAAATCTGCTTGTTAATAATCAACATACATAGTACCTGGAACCTTAAAAAAATCTGGTTTTATTAAGAACATCAAAACCGAAAACATGTAACAGCCACGATGTCAAGTTTAAATTTAAATTATTTCTACTATTTAATGTGGTTTTCTTGTTCATAATTTTTTATAATTTACTTTCTATGGAAGCATTTGTGAAAACTCTTTAGACTACATTTGTGAAAAATTTTGCAGAAGTTTCAAATTCATTAAAAACCACAAAGTTTAAATGAATCAATGAGCAATAAAATTGCAAATTTTTTTAAAAATAGTAATAGTTTAGTATAATTTAAATTTTAGGAGTGAACTAGGAAAAAAATCAACTTGTTTTTGTACACATAGAAAAAAATAATTTCATGACTGTGAATAACCGGAAAAAAATGGAACATTCTTAATTACTTTTGTAATTTTCACATCTTCACTTAAATGATATAGTTGGAAATATCTCGAAGAAGACAAATGTAAAGTGCAATTCGTTTGAAACTTTGAAAGTGGTTAATTAACATGGTTTATTAAACGCTAACGGAATTTTTCCAACACGAAAACCATTTTTTGTGCAATCGATTTAATTGTGAAAAACAGTATTTCCAGTAATTTTTATGACAACATTTCCATAACTATTACAATTACAGAAAAGGTCACATACCAATATTACAAATCATTTTATTCAATAACTGAATAAAATATTATAATCTTTTTTATGTTTACTAAGAAAAAAAGAAAAAAATTAGCTTGATTTCATTAAAAACTCTCAGTAAACAAAAAAAAATAATTGAAATTATTTATTTAAATAAATTACCCAATATTATTTTATTGCAATTATACCATTTAGAATCAATAAAATCTTTAATAACAAATCCTTTGAGTGATAAATGTTTAAAATATTTTTGAGATATCTTTAATTAAATACTTCCTTTTTTATAGGCGTCTTTTTATGTGCAAATGACATCAAATATCAAACAATGAAAATTGTTATTTGTCTTTTAATTTCGTCAAAACTAATATTTAATTCAAAATAGCTCTATTAAGAATTTTTTTTTTTTTTTTTTTTAAATTTATGTACTACTGTGACCAAAAAAGTTAAAACCAATTTTTGAATTTAAACTTCCCGGGCTTATGGAATTTACATTTTTTTTTTTTTTTAGGTTGTTGGCACTGTCCTTGACATCTGTGGGAAATTTCCCATCAAAATATTCATTAGTGTTTGAGTTACGCTTGGCTTTGTGAGACACTAAAAAAACTTTTGATGTCTGAATTAATTGAGAAAAGAACTTGTATTACATTTTGTTTGGGGAAACGTATAGAAACAGTATTCACCTGATTTAGCACCGTGCGACTTCTGGCTGGTTCAACGTGAATCGCCGAGCACTTTGAAGGCCATTAATGAAACGATTGACTTTTTCAACATGAACCGCCGAGCATTTGGAAAAAAAGTTGGCATACTTTTTGCATTGGGTCCGGAAGGAAAAAATTACTTTGAAGGCGATGAAATAAATTTGGAAAAGTAAATAAAGTGTTTTTGAAAAAAAAAATAAAAATTGGTCTTACTTTTGGGCACAGTAGTACTACGTTCAATAGGAGTTGTCGATAGCAAAAATGTGGAGCTTTCTTTTTTTTTGCAATGGTTATTTATTTCTAATTGATAAAAGTCAAAGCGTTTTTTTGTATGATTGCAATTTAATAAAAGCTTTTTTTAAATAATAGTTCTGAGAATTTCGTCCAAGCGGATTTTTTAAAAATATTTTAGAAAGGAATTCAGTAAAATATTAATTACTTATCATTTTTATTCTTTTCATGTATTTTCAGTTTTCAATTATAAATAATTTAAATACGAAAATTCAAATGAATAAAGACAATTAAATTAGATTAAAAATGAAAGAATTTGAAAGTAACAAATAATATTTCAAATTAACATAAGTTATTAATTGGAGACATTAAAAAAATTATGATTTGAATTAATTCCTAAGTGATTCATTTTCTATTAACTTTTTATTTTAATAATGAATCAATATTTTTTAATTATTTTTATTATAAAAAATCCTTCGAATATTGTATGAGAATAATTTATAAATTGACTCTTCTTTTTTGCTATAGCGATACAGTTATTTTATTTTTTTTTATTCTTTTTTAAATATTATTGTTATTGCTTAAAGTCAGTTCTTATTGATGTTCGTAGTTTTCATTCAATAATTCAATATATTCACTTGCATTTTATATTTTGTTTTATTTATTTTGGTTTCAATCTGCTTCAATTTATTAATTTATTTAATTTTTAATTAATATTCGCGTTATAAGATATTTTTACTTATATTTTATATTTTATTTTTAAATTTTATATTCTATTTTAAATTTTACATTTTTATTTTAAATTTATATTTATTATATCTTATTTTACTTATATACGTCTTTTACTTATTTTTTGTATAAAGTAGAGAATACTGAATAGTGAGAGAATAGAATAGTGAATTTAGAATGGAAAATAAATGGTTTTTTAAATTTATATTTCAAATTTTAAAATCTGTGGTGGTTTGAGAAAACACAAATTCAATTAAAAGTAAACATTATAATAAGTTTTCTTTTGAAACCTTTATAAATTCGATTTTTAATATTTTGAAATGCTTTCTAAACAGTTTTCGGTAAAATCTTATTTTATAATAATTTTAATATAGCCTGCCTAGTTCCAGACAATGTGTGCTAGTAGGTATTAAAATATAGTTTAAATATGTAAGGGAAGAATTTTTGAATTAACTGTAAGTAGCGCAGTTCAATGCGTTTAAAAAAAAAACATGATATATATATATATATTTTTATTGTAAAAGTAAAATTTTATTTTATTTTAGGACAGAATGGGTCTTGAATACTATCTTTAAAAAGAGATTTGGTATTTAAAGCTTTAAATTTCCTGATGTAGCAGAAGCCTTTCGGAAGTACCCTATATACATGTTAGAGATAAACTCGATAAATCTGTAAGTCGGAAAAATTCTATATTAGATTTTGGGAAAAAAGAGTTAAGAAATGATCTCCTCATAGCTCTGTGGGGATTTATTACAAATTGTGATAGCATCAGAGACAAATTGGTAATTGTAAATTGCTCAATAAGTTTCATAGCCAATGAATAACGCTTAAAGTTCTTGTGGATACACCCGCATCGACATTTATTGGAAAATTAAAAAAAAAAAAATGCAGGCTGTAAATGTTCTTAAAATTTTTCATCATAAAAAATGTTTTACCTTTTTGAAAAATTAATTATTTTTCTTGCAAACGATGTATTCGGTCCTAATAAAACGAAAAACGATGTACGAACGCGAAAGAAAATGTGGCATACAGTATAATTAACTATGATTTATTGTAACCATCAGCTTGTGCTTATTATGCAAATTGTGAAGCTTGCATGGATCACTCATAGAGAGCATATGGAAATAACTGATCAAGTGACACGCTAAGTGAGTGATAAATGTATCGTTCTGTTAAATCTATAATTTAAATATAATTACCCGACATGGGTAATTATATTAAATAAAATACTATACATTGTATATAAAATATAAATAAAATAAAAATATATAAAAATAAAAATACTATACATTGGAAATGTTTTGTATTTATGTTGCTTTTAAGCAAAGAATACCTTTTTAAGAGTTAAAGCTCTTTGTTTGGTGAATATTACATCTAAATCATAATAAAATCTCTCATTTTATTATGGTGTACAAATATAAATCGATATTTTATTTATATGAATAGTAGTTAAATAGGAAAGCATATTTTTTTAAAATTAAAATCCTTAAGCTAAAATTTTGAAAAATAAAATTAAAAATTTTTATATATAATATTTATTAAATAAATCTAAGAAAATTACAAATGCATAGTGTGCAGAGTGTATTAAAAGTATAAATAAAATGCAATATTTTTTTCATTGAATGTGACTTAGTAAGTAAAATATATGGTCAACAACGTAAAATATTAAAAGCGCAAATAAGATGATTTAATTAAAGATCAAAAAACAATTTCGTATACTAGGACGAAAAATTAAAAAATAACCATCATAAAATTATTTTTTGATTATTTGTAGAGTGATTCAGGCAGGATTATTTAGTCATTTATTTATTTATCAAAGCTTCGTAATGTTGAAATAAATTATGAAATCTGTTTTTGGCTTAATTCTGAAGGAATAATTGATAATTTGGTTTGTCGCTCTATGGTTATCTTGTACACACGAGTCCTAAACAGACCGAGACCTACAGTTTAACGTGGATTCGAACCCCGTACCGTGAACCACGAGTCCCACCATGGCACTGCTGGGACTCGAACCCGAAACCTGTGGTACCGAGTGTCAGAGCGCTAGCTCACTCGGCCCCGAAATAATTGATAGAACAACTTAAATTTTAATATTAACTCAAAGCGAATAAAATAAACGCCAAAGTTAAAAGTTAGTATTTTTAAATTAATTTTTGTAATACTACAAATTATCCCATTAGTTCTTCATCTTATGGCCACAATGCACTATTTTTATGATCTGCACGGAGTTTAAGTTGCATTTCTGTATCAAAATTCTCACCCAATTTTGGTTCATTAACAAGGAAAACAGGTGTGTTTAATTAATTTAAGTTTCCCTTAACTTAGGTAATGCTCTTTACTAACCAAAACGCAGCTTTTTACGTTTTCCTAGAAAATATCTTAAGTTTTGCTTCACACGAAAGGAAGTGATAAAATGTTTCGCAGATATATGCGATAAATGCAGACCTCTGCGCGTGTAATAGGTCTTAATAGTTTTGTAAATTTAATTCTCGAGTCGTATATGTTTACCCTCAAGCACAATCTCTACATTTATTGTAAATTATACAAAATTCTCAACAAAGTAACCTCTATATATGTTTCTAGATAGTGAAGTAATGGAAAATGTAACGATATCTTGTAATGGTAACACTTCGGGGCTCGGTGACACAAATTTCAGATTCGAGTCCCAGAGGTATCATGGTTGCTTGTAGTGGTTCGGAATCCACTTTAAACCATAGGATCCAGTCTAGTGTGACTGCTGGGCGTATGGCTGAGAACTCTACCCCGTAAAAAGAAACTCTCTCCTGTCTCAAAATCTGTCAGTTGTCAGAGGCCTTGTCCCACAATGAGTTGTAGTGCCAGGGAGTTAGTTAGTTTTAATTTTGTAATGGTGAATGTAAGCTTTTAAAAAAAAACAAGAAAAAAAAAAGGAAATGCTTTATTTCGTTTCAGAACTGCAATATCTAAGTGGAGGATACAACAATGTTAGAGATCGATTTGAGATCAAGAATTCCTTGGCTGATCTATAAAAAAATGTAAGGCATTCATTTTTTAGGATAATTAAATTATTTAACTTTGAAGATAATTGCAAAAATATCGAATGCATATCAAAGTATTGAATTGTACGTTGATATTTAAGTTGATGCACTTTTTAAAAGTAAGATATAAAAGTTATTTTTTAACAGATATAAATGTTTTCAAAAATGCATCAAATTTTGAAGTTGTACTTCCCATTTTGCTTACATGTCTAATATTTTAGATCAGTGGTCCCAATGTATTTATCCTAACATCTCTCCACCCCCTTTGAAAAAAAACATTACTCAGCATTCACCTTTTTTAACAGAACAAGCAGAAAGATATAGTAAAAAATTTTATTCTTTTATGTATCTAAATATATTTATGTATTCTGTATCTTGAAACATAATAGATAAAATTTTTGAAAATAAGACACCCCATTAATTTTTTTAATTTATTAAAATCAAGAACAGTAAGCATCCCATTGCACAGAAAATTAAGGCAACGAAGAATAATTTCCAATAATAAAAATTAGGAATTACATTGATGATTTAATGAAAAGGACAATTTCTGATGTGCGGATGCAATCATTGATTTATTCTCAGTTTTACTTTTGCCAACAATATTCTTAAATCACCACATTAATTCAAATTAAATGATAAAAAAAACGAAAGTTCAAATCAGTTTTCGGTTGAAAAGAAATGTACAATAAGTATTCACTACTTTTCACTTTTCAAAATTGAATTTGCGCCGCCTACGTCTAACTAACAAACATACCAAGTAATCGATTCCTCTTTTTTCTTTTATAACAATTTGTTTACCTTTTCACTGAATATCTTATAGAATTATATAGATATGAAAACTGATTTGAATTGTTGGCTAAATCCGGATATTTAAATACAAGTTAATTTTTTTGAATCCTTTGATTATAACCGAAAGGTTTTCTAAATGAAAAAAATATAAATCTTATAACATTAACAAACTTATTACATTTTATATTGTTTGTTGTTTCTCGTCCCACTTAGTCGATAGCGACATCTAAACCAAGTCCATGAACCCACTTTCTCATGGAAGAAGGGAAGGGGAGGGGGGAGGGATGCTTTTGTTGTGATGGAGCATCCGTAGGTACAAATCTGCCTTGGCTCCGTGTCACTGAAGCAGGAGGGAAGGGCCTGGAATTTTTAGGGGGAACTACCCTACATTTGAGTATCATATGAGATAAAACCCGGAAACTCTCACCAGGTAGTCCGACTTACGACGCAAGATGCTGAACATCCCAAACGCCATCGAGTCTTATCGTTTTTTGAAACAGTGTCTACAACAAAGCAGCCAGCAGATTGAACCTCAGCCTTAATACTCACCAACCACGAGTTATTGAGATACGAGTTCAGATTCAGTACGAGTTATTCAGCTCGATAGTTATTCAGAGGATAAAATAAGAAAATGAAGGAATTTATTTTAGATCAAACATTTTTTGCAACTAGGAGTTTTAATAAATTAAGCGCCAACGTTAAAACGAAGCTGTCATATGGATCTTAACATTGAAGCAATTGCAGAACAATAAAAATAATACCAATAGTAATTTCTCTAAAAAAGCACTGCAATCAATACAACAGACAGTAACAAAAATTTTAAATTACCAGATTATAAATGATTATAATTATGCCATAGCATACTCGAGTATCTGCTCCAGCAGAGCACATTGCCACTGAGCACCGAGTGTGGCCTTTTATTTATATTAACTTATATATAATAGCCAATTTCAAGTAATTGCTTGATAGCTGTTCAAAATAAAGGATATAATGTAAACAAGAATACAACAGAATTTATTTCAGATCAAACATTTTTTTTAACTAGGAGTTTTAATAAATTAAACAACAACGTTAAACAAACACTAAAACTGTCATCATTATAATACAACTCACACACATATTTTCAGAATTTACCTATTATTAAGGAAATCTTTAATCTTTGAAAGACGAAACTATTTTCCCACTCGCTTTAAAGAAAAAAAACTTTTTGTGACACCACGTCAAAAATGCTTAATGAGTACATTGGCTCGTTAAAAGATGATATTAATGATCGATAATTCCCCGCCCTGAAATTGAAGCTTTGACTTATGGAAGTTCAAGATACCTTAAAAGTTTTGAAAAGCAAACTTAATAAAATTTTGAGCGGAAACATTTACTCTATAAATTGGGAAAACATATTCAGGACCATGCATGCACTCTGTGAAGTATATTTTAGCTAGCTATTATCGTTAGCATATTTTAATGTAGAAATACATTGAATAAGTTGCGCGGATGTTTAAAATTCAGAAAAAATATACTGTTTAAATATCGAATGGGTTGCTGTCAGATAGGCCTAAGAAATACCGCTGTAACAAATGTACGTTTAATGTTTAAAACGATTCTTAAGAAATTTTAACTTTTCGTGTAAAATATCATTGCGATTAATTATCCTTATCATTTAATAAAGTGTTTTTCCTCTAACTAAAATATTTCAAATATTCCACCATAGAAATTCAAAAAATGAGAAGAGATATGCTATTTAAAATGAAGTTAGATGAATTATTGTGTTAGTTTGGTTTGGTTTACCGCTCTACGATAATTTTGTGCACATTTTGGGCTAATTAGACAAACACCTACTGTTTAACGTAGATTCCGAACCACTAACAAGCATTCCTGCCACCACCAGGATTCGAACCTGAAGCATATAGTTCCAAAGGTCATAGTGCTAGCCAATTGGTCAGCAGGCCGCATATTATTGTGTTAAGGATAGAAAAATCATAGCTATAGAAATTACACTCTCACTAATATCTAAGAAAAATTCAAAATTTTATATCATTAAAAGGACATTGCGATTGATATTATAAAGAAATGTTAATGCTTAAAGCTAGTATTAGCACCATCATCATTGGCGCAACAGCCCCGTGGTGGGCCAAGGCCGTTTGCCTACTGGTAGATTTCGAGACTGGAGTGTTTTTTACGGGATAGGTTTGTCAGCCCTACGCCTAATGTTCTACAGTTATATTAAACTGTGACCTACGGATTAAAGTGGATTCCGAATCACTACAAGCATCCATAGCACCACCAAAAAGATCAAAAATAATTTTATTTTTGATAGCAGACAGGTATTTGAAAACATCAATTTTTAGTTTATTTAATGTTTAAAAATGAAGCATTTGTTTCATTGAATAATGATGCTGATATCAAGTTACTATTCCATGTGTGATATACATATATATATATATATACCATTACATCAAGTTACGATTACATATGTGTGATATTACATCAAGTTACCATTACATATGTTAGATATGCATTTTAAGACTTAAGTTACTTAAGACTAATTCTAAGTTGGTTAACCTTTCTTCTGATCAATAGACTATTTCAGCTTCTCGTCAAAATAACATTTTTAATATAACATGCCATACGAGGTTTGATATAAGTTAGATCTGAATTACATTTATCCAATAGAATTGTTTTAAAAATATTCTACATTCATACAATATTGCAAAAAATAAATTCTTATCTATCTAAAAAGTGTACAACTTTTTATTCAGAAATTTCTGGACACACACACACACACACACACACAGAATCATGTTAAAACCATTTTTTCTGTGCAACGCGAATAAACAAAGCGACGAGACCCATACGAGTAGACGAGTATTTCAGCTTCTCATCAAAATAACATTTTTAATAATCTAACATCCCATACGAGGTTTGATATAAGTTAGATCTGAATTACATTTATCCAATAGAATTGTTTTAAAAATATTCTACATTCATATAATATTGCAAAAATAAATTCTTATCTATCTAAAAAGTGTAAAACTTTTTATTCAGAAATTTCTAAAACACACACACACACACACACACACACACACACACACACACACATTCACACACACACTAAAAAGTGTAAAAACACACACACACACACACACACACACACACACAGAACCATGTTAAAACCATTTTTTCAGTGCAACGCAAATAAACAAAGCGACGAGACCCATACAAATCAAACAACCAACCGATAGCTGAAGCATACATTCGTAACGGGAAGAGCATGTTACCTCAAACTCACAAATCCTATGCGCGCTCTACGTTATTACGACTCTATGAAATGGAAAGTCTGATGCACAGAAGATTGATTTTTCAAGTCAGGATTCAACTCTCGGTGCATGCGACTCCATTTTCTTGAATCGGAATAGGCAAAAAGACTTTTCGCCAAAACAGCTTTTTTTCCGTTCCAAAATACTTTCGCGATACCAAATCACAACATGAGATTTCTTCGACTTCTTTTTCGGGTAGCAAACTAACACTCGCTGATGTACTGTCAGATGTGGAAATAGCCTAAAGCTGAATTTTGTCGGGGATTGAGAACTGGAGTGGTTAGCGGAAGGAACCGCTCCTCCCCCACCCTTAACTCGGTTTATACATAAAACTAAATTTTCCACCCACCGCAAAAACAAATCCAGGTACTGCAGATGCATGATTTCGAGAAGTAAAATGCAGTTCAAGTTGAAACTTATGGTTAGGTTTGGTCTGGTTTGTCGCTCTATGGCCATTTTATTACTACTACTACTACTAAATAACACCAAAGTCACTGTGCCGAGAGTTGACATCTTATAATTGCTTTTATAGAGTTTGGGAATGATGTGATTGTGAGAAGTCTGACGGGGCTCCATGACGCTCTTACAGTCATATGAGACCTGGACCTACGGTTTAAAGTGAACTTTAATTCACTACAAATATCCATGGCACCTTCGGAACTCGAACCCGAAACCTATGTCACCGAACGCTAGACACTTAATCATTCAGGCCCAGGCCCCACTGTCATTTTATGCATACTTTCGGCTAATTTGACCGGGACCTATTGTCTTATGTGTTTCTAACTACGTGAATTCCGAACCACTAACAAGCATCCATGACGCCACCAGGGATTTGAACCTAAAAGCCTGTGGCACCAAATGACAGAGCACTAGCCAATTTGCCATCAGGCTGCTGAAAGTTATAGGGGAACATGAGACAGAGACTTTAAATTAATTAGTGTTCAGTTTTAGATTTTAATATCTGGTTGGAACACACTTTGAACAATCGCACCAAATGTCCTCTTTGCAAACCACTGGGTGGAGTTTCTATCTATAAATGTATGCTACCCATTCTTGATGTAGAAGCAGGAACATGAATTTTCATGTACCATACTCAGTTCTCACAGTTCTGAAATTCTAATTCACAAAAACTAGGCAATTGAAAACCCTACTTTGAAATATTAAAAACTATTTATTTAGATGTCAAATATTATTAGAAAAAGGAAGCATTTAAAAAATTGTTATAAATAGTACCACCATTTCAAGAGTTTTTTAATATATATAATATATATATATATATATATATATATATATACTACTTTGAAATATAGTAAAGTTGCAAACAACTCTTATAAAAAATGGCTGTAAAATTTACGTTTTTCTAAAGTCAAGTTAAATTAAAATCAATATACCCATTTTTTAAGAAGCAACAAGACAAAACAAAAATGCTTAAACAGCAAACAAAACAACGTTTCGGAGGTAGCGTTCCAAAAATGGTTTCTTATCTTTGAGACATTTACGCGTGTATCCAACAGATTCCCGTGATGCCACAATAAAAAAGATCACCGAAAGATAACGATAAAAGTGTCTTGATTTATGGAAGATAATAAAGTTACAATGCCCTGTTGTCAAAATGAATAAAGAGCACCGGAACGGCATGAAGAAAATCACCAGAAACAAGAAACCTGCTTATCGGACGATAAATAAATAAAAACGTCCTGTTCTTGTAGCACACTGTTTGAGTATTTTAATGCTAAACTAAAGAATAGACAGACTTGACAAGACAGAGAGCACCGCATATCTGGCCGCATAAGAAATTATTTATAATATATTATGACATTTATATTTCCTATATCTATTATATATATATATATATATATATATATATGTTACTTACAAACATTTTATAAAATACAGCGTGTTTTTAGCTATATATATCTTCTTTTCATTGAAGTAACAGTCCCCTGGTGGACCAAGGCCATCTGCCAACTACCAGATTTAGAGACAAGATATGTTTTGGTTTTGCGGGTAAGATTGTCACCCCTTCGCCCAATTCTCTACAATCATATTAGACCGGAACCTAAGGTATAAAGTGGATTCTGAACCACTACAAACATCTATGGCTATGCCGGGACCCGAACCCAAAATTTGTGGCACCGAGCGGCAGAGCAAAGACATAAGCGAGACAAATATTCAATAACATTTTCAGTAAAGAATTACTGTCAGTGTCAATTTTTATATAACTAATATTAGGTGTTTAAATGCACATCCGTAACAAATATAAACATAACAATAACATGTTTATATATATAAATATATATATATATATATATACAATGAAGTGACAAAAGTCATGGGATAGCAATATGCAAATTTTCAGAGGGCAGTAGCATCGCGTAGAACAGGTATAAATGCGCAGAGCTTTCATTTCTGTTCAAGTTATTCATGTGAAGAGGTTTTGACGTAATGATGACCGCAAGACGGGAATTAACAGACTTTGAACGCGGAATGTTAGTTGGAGCTAGACGCATGGGCCATGCCATTTCGGAAATCATTAGGAATTCAACATTCCCAGATCCACTGTGTCAAGAGTGGGCCGAGAGTATGAAATTTCAGGCATAACATCCCACCATGGACAGCGCAGTGGTCGACCGCCTGCACTTAACGACAGAGACCGGCGACGTCTGCAAAGAGTCGTAAATTCTAACAGACAAGCAACACTGCGTCAAATAACCGCTGAAATCAATGTGGGACGTACAAGGGACTTGTCTGTTAGAACTGTGCGGAGAAATTTGGCTTTCTTAGGCTATTCCAGCAGAAGACCGACTCGGAGTGCCTTTACTGACAGAACGACATCGCTTGCAGCGACTCTCGTGGGCACGTGAGCATATCGGTTGGTCCCTAGATGAATGGAAAACCGTGGCCTGGTCCGATGAGTCACGATTTCAGTTGGTAAGAGCTGATGGTAGGTTCGAGTGTGGCGCAGACCCCACGAAGCCATGGACCCAAACTGTCAGCAAGACACTGTTCAAGCTGGTGGTGGCTCCGTAATGGTGTGGACTGTTTTTTCATGGCATGGACTTGGTCCTCTGGTGCGACTGGACCGAACATTGACTGGAAATGCTTATGTTCAGCTACTTGGAGATCACTTGCAGCCATTCATGGACTTCATGTACCCAAACAACGATGGGATTTTTATGGATGACAATGCGCCATGTCAGCGTGCCACAACTGTTCGCGATTGGTTTGAAGAACATTCTGGACAATTCCAACGAATGATCTGGCCACTTAGATCGCCCGACATGAATCCCATCGAGCATTTATGGGACATCATCGAGAGGTCTGTTCGTGCCCAAAATCCTGCACCATCAACGCTTTCACAATTATGGACGTCTATCGAGACAGCATGGCTCAATATTCCTGCAGAAGACTTCCAACGACTTGTTGAGTCCATGCCACGTCGAGTTGCTGCACTTCGCCGGGCGAAAGGAGGGCCGACACGATATTAAGAGGTATCCCATGACTTTTGTCACTTCAGTGTATATATATATATATATATACATTGAACACAGCATCCTTTATAAAAAAAGAAAAATATTTGTTAAAAAAAAAAAAAACTTAATATGCACTTATATTAAATGACCTTACAACAGCAAAAAAAAAAAAAAATAATAATAATTACTGATTTTAAAATAGTTTACAGCATATTGTTCGCCAGAAAAAATTGAATTATGTAATGAAATTACCTATTATTAATCTCTTATGATACTGAATATTAAAAAAAATATGCATTTGATACTACAAATAATTTTCTCCCTTCTCTTAGCAAACTTTATTAATGAAATTCTATTAAAAAAGTCATGTGTCGAAAAAGACTGTGGAAAATCTCTCATTCGGGGTGAAAAAGATATTGCAGACGAATTAAATCTTTCTAAATTTGACTCATAAGACTCATCTTATAACTTATTTTTTATAATTGAGAAAGCATTAAACGCTAGTTAGTACTAGTTATGAAATTTAATTTTCCAATTTTAGTGTTGATAATTACGATTACAAAATATTAAAAAAAAGAATTTTAAAAAAAGAATAAATCAGCAAGAAACCTTTTGTTTGGGTCACATAAAGTTCAAATTTTAGATACGAATTTTTGAAAATAATACAGAAAGTAGAAAATCCCATTCAAGTTTAAAAAATTTCATTTTCAAATAGAAGGATTTGTAGAAATGTTTGCAAAGTCAATAAGTTTATTAAAAATATAATCAAGTAATTTCAATTGTATATGATTCCATTTGTAAACAATAAAATACTAACATCATTTAATTTCTCTATTCTCATAAAGGATATTTCAACAAGAGGATTCATTTTAAATTGCGTTCTATTTTTTTGTGTGCCAAATTAGTAGCAAAAGTGGTAAAAAAACAATATTCGAGTGGTAAAAACAATACGGTTAACGAAACTGTAAAGACAACGCATTGAAATTGTGAAAATTCAATCCAAGAATGGTGAAAATTTTGGAGAGACACTTCAAAAATTCATACTATTTGTACCCTCATTTGTTCATTGGAAGAGTTTCACAGCAATTGGGCGAATCCACAGATAGCCTGAACATAATTTTGAAAAAAAACTGCTGGTCTAAATATCTATCTGATACAAGAATTGAAACTTGCAGATCATGGCCAAAGTTTCTTGATTTAGTATCCTTAGAATTTTTTTTTTTGCTACTGTTTAAATATTACGCCGATGCTCCAGGAACAATTGAAAGACAATATCACAGCAAAATTGTTCAAAGGCAATATCAAAGCAAAATTATTCAAAAACAATATCATAGCAGAAATTCAAAATAGAATCACAATTGTGAAAAATGTGGGGAAAATGACTTAACTTTCAATATAACTATATACTATATAGAAAATATTTCAATACTTGAACGATACTCAAAATAATAACTGTCAGTAAGAAGAGTCACTGTGGCCATTTGGCAAACATTGTACTCCACTATTAATCCCATAGTTTGTATTTTTTGAATGAAATTAAAATACCACAACATTTTCTATGAAATTTCTAGTTTTTAATAAATCAAAATGAAACGTTGGAAAACACTTTATTTACTATTTTATAGTAAAATCTTGAAACGTTTCGAATTTTTTTGTAAATAACAGCTTACAAATATTAATTTTTACAAAACTAGCTTCTAATAAATAACCGACTTACAGTATTTTGAATCAATATTATACAAATAACTGCAATGAATCATGATCCATATTAAAATTTTTAAACACACACATTTTATTATAAGCAACGTTAAAATTTAAAAAAAAAAAGAAAAATGTTTCATCCACATGACAATTATGCATCCATATCACAAAGGCACCTACGCTATTATACTTCTCACCTGTTTATCCCATGAGCAAAACCCGAGCAAATATAAAATTTGGAGGCCGAAGTGAGTGAATAATAGGGGCTGAAAGCATAGCGATGGCCATAGATAGAATAGATGTGTGCCATTCATTTCCCCTGACAAAACCTTCTTTCTGATACTGCCAAATATTCTGGAAGCAACTTTCAGTCGGGTCCTGAATTCGAAATCTAAGAAGAAATTCTAAATTTATCAATTCCCAACTGAAGCTTCTTGTCTCTTTAAACTGTAAATGTCTTTAAGACGAAGTTGAGGCGCATGCGAGGAAGTGGTTTTAATGCAAGGAAGACAGAATAAGAATTTTTGTTTCGGATGAGTTTTGCATTAAAATTATGTAGCAGTAGACAGGTGGAAAGATACTATTTTTCATGACATTAGAGAAATTTCTGGTACATAATTTGAATTGGAAGTCTGTTTTAAACAAGTAGTTTTTACTTAATAGCTATTTTTATACTTGTAAATATAAATGATATTAATGGAAAAATAATTTTATAAATGGGATATTCTGATTTGTATTTAATGACAGAAGATTGTAAATGCATTTTTCATGTATTTCTATAGTTTTATAGTATTTTATGATTGTAAAATGTTAAATGGAAACAAATTAAAACGTCATTTTAATAATAATTAAAAGCAAAAATTATGTGGTAAATATACAATGACAATACTGTCTGGTTGTCTGATGAAATTTTTCCTCAACTGCAAGCAAATGCGGTGCATTCACGACAATGTCTATGCATTTACATTTACGTCTTGAAAGGAATGTTCTCCTTTCTTCGTTGGTACAAAGTGGCAAGTATACACAAATGGCTCAGATGGCTAACCAATGTACAACAAAAAGAAAAAATGTTATAAAAATACAATGCTGTTCAGAATTTGTTGTAAATTAATTCAACTAACATTTCATGATATTCGAATTAGGATAGTAAAATATTTTGTCTTTGTTCCTAAATAAATATGACCAATTTTGTGATCTTTTGAATTGTGCCTGCCTTTTTATGGGTTAAGAGATCTATTTAAATCACAGTCTATATGTAGAAAAACTAAATTCTTGTTAGACCCTTTATTAGACCTATTTTGATCAATAGCTCTGAAACATGGAATTTGCCAAGATCTGATGAGATCCATTTAAGTATATTTGAGAGTAAGATTTTAAGGGCTATTCTTAAACGTGTTAGGGGAAGTGATTATCGGAGAAGACGGTATAACACAGAAATTTATAAATGCTATAAAGACCCAGATATTATAAAATTAATTAAGATCAATAGATTAAACAAGGCTGCTCGTGAATGATTAACACCCTGTAAAAGGCTGGTTTTGGCAAAGTCACAGGAGAAAGAGAAAGAGGATGACGGAAGTTACGATGGATAGACGCAGTTGACAAAGATTTTACAGTACTAAAGATTAAGAATTGGAGCACCATTGTCACTCAGAGGAATGAATGGAAATCTCTTCGAAGGAAAGCCTTGGCCCACCATGGAATAGCGTGCTATTGATGATGATTAGGATAAGATCACTTAAGATTAGAAAATCATAATTGAGACACAAGGTGAAAATTTGTTTCAGCACTATGTATAAAAGTTGCATAATAACGATATGTGGGCAACAGAAATTCCACGTTCTATACGGTCGGATACATTTAAAAACACATTTATGTGAATGATTGGCAAGGTTTTGTGAAAGATTTCCTTATTGGCTTATTCATCTTACCAGATCCACTCAATGACTCACATTATTAAATCTTTTGCCAAAATTGCTCAAAATGTTTCGATTGTCATTAGTATTAAAATGTGGTTTCAGCATGATGGACCAGCCTATTTCAAAGGGACTGCCAGCAATTATTTGGATGCAAGTTTTTCAGGACGATAGAAGGGACATGGTAGATCAGTCGGATGGATTGCCTGATTAATCGAGCACCGATTACTTCTTATGGGGGGCATTTGAAAGTAATCATTTAAGCGGCACCAGTATATTCAATTGAGATCCTCGTTGTTTAATTATCCATTATGACTGCAAGAGTACTCGAAATACCTGGCATCTTTGGAACTGTTCGCTAATCACTCCTTTGATGCTAATGAAGCACGTATTCATTCAAAATAATTTTTGTAGCACAAAGCACGTAGGTGATCACAATCTTGAGCATTTATTATAAATTTAATCAAAGAAGCATTTTGCAATGATGTTGATAATAAATGATTTCATTTTTGTGTTCTTGCCTTAACGGGTCTGTTCTGATAATACATTCCTTTACAAAAAAAAATATATGTTTTTTAAGCTGTAGCACCCCCTCAGAGTTAGTCCCATGACCGTAGAATCACCCTGTATATATCAAATCGAATTTTTTCAAAAAAACATTATTTTTTAACACTTTAACTAGTATTAGCTTTAATAAAATTGTTGTACCTTTTAAACTTAATAAACTTAAGTAAAAGTGGTGACACATAATACAAATTATTTTTGAATCGGAAATTAAATTACAGTGAAACATATAAACAGTTACTTGAAGGCAAATTAAATTTCCTTAAAAGTATTTGAAAATTTATAATTGAATATTTTCACAGCAAGATAAATAATTCAGCACTTCAAAATGAAACAATCAATAGGAACGAAAAGTAAAAATTTATATCTTTAAAAACTACTGTCACAAAAACAGAAACTACACCATTTCTAGCTATACCTACATTAATTTATGAAAGAAACGAATAAACCTGAAAAAAATTTGAATACCCATCTACATCCTACAAAAGTCCCATCTGTTCTTCAATTATTCAATCAATCCCACTGATATTTATAATGAAACAAAATAACAATATGTTTCAGAAAAATTTGGAGGAAAATCAAGAAATAAAGAAAGAGAAATTCATAGAAAGGAACAAATAATTTAATTATCTCCTGAGAAATGATGGCGATTCCATGAGTCAAGAGGACTCTTCTGAATTAGAATCGGAGATCTCTGTTATTTTCCTTTTCCACCTCCGCATATTCAGATGTGCATCGTAGTGATTTACGTAGGCAGAAACTAAACCATGCGAGACGAGATTTGCACCAAGGATAAATAAGAGGACGCATACTTGAGATGTGAAACATTCTGTAATGCAAGCTTGTATATCACGTTTATTTTTCAAATTGGAATATAACTACTTCATCCAGATTTGATGAATGTTTCTGAATTTTAGTATGTAATGACTTCCAGTTTATTACAGAAGCGCAAATAAACGTGGGTAGTTTTTTCTGATTAGAGGTTTAAATAAAATATTTAAAAGTATGATTGGAAGTTTTCAATAAATAATAATGCAGCATTGAGGAGATAAAATATCAGTAGAATACATATTGATATGAAAGATTGATCAAAAAAGGGAGTAATAATGTCATGCTATAAAAATTTAGAATTAGTGCGTAGGTAATGAAATTTTCCTTTCAAATTGAGAAGACCTATAGGTATAAATATTTTATACTTTTTACGATTTGGTATAGAGTATTACTTTGTTGCATTAACTTGTATTGCTTTTTTCTCTTCATCAGTAAAAGGAGTACTTTATGTTTCGTAAAAGCAGACCCCTTTCATATAACACCCACAGAAATACCACCCACACATAGAACCCACAGCAAGGACAACTACAACAACTACCACAACTATTATATTACTTAATAAATAAAAATTGCCTTTTCAATGTACATTGATCTACTGTGACTCTCTGATCTCTTTAAATCAATTAAAATGTGAAATGTCGCAAAATAGCTTTTACAGATTGATAATAAACCCACTTTACAATAGAGATGAATGTTTTAAAAACGATTGAAATATCTGCAGTACCTTTCACTATTAGAATTTACGAATTTGTTGATTAGTTTTTGTCACAGAAGCACTATTTGTTAGAAACTAATTTCAATTCTTCGTCTAATCGAAATGAATCAATTGTAGAATTTCCAATTCCGGATAATTAGTAAATCAAGAACGATGTTGTCGATGTTGTGTACTTGAAGCTGAATATTGAAAATGCTTCGTTATCAATTGAAATTTTGCTTTTAAAATAAGTTTCATAGTGACTTATTATTTTAAAGACTAGATAGCTGTTAAGAATCGGTTAGATGTGCAAAAACCCCTCTCAGGTAATTGCTTGATAACTGTTTACAACAGAGGTTAAAACGTTATAACGGTATTTATTTCAGATAAAACATTTTTTTTTTGTAACTAGGAGTTTTAAAAATTAAGCACCAACGTTAAAACAAGCACTAAAACTGTCATCATTATAATACAACTCACACACATCTTTTCTGAATTTACCTATTATTAGGAAACCTTTAATCTTTGAAAGAGGAAACTATTTTCCCGCCCGCTTTTAAAGAAAAATAAACTTTGTGACACTACGTCAAAAATGCTTAATGAGTGCATTGGCTCGTTAAAGATGATATTAATGATCGATAATTCCGCACCCTGAAATTGCAGCTTTTGACTTATGGAACTTCAAGATACTTTAAAAGTTTGAAAAGCAAACTTAATAAAATTTTGTGCGGAAACATTTACTCTAGAAATTGGGAAAACATATTCAGGATCATGCATGCACTGGGTGAGGTATATTTTAGCTAGCTATTATCGTTAGCATATTTTAATGTAGAAATACATTGAATAAGTTGCGCGTATGTTTAAAATTCTGAAGAAATATCCTGTTTAAATATCAAAGGGATGCTGTCAGAAAGAAATACGTCTCTAATGAATATACATTTAATGCCACGTTTCTGAAGAAATTTTAACTTTTCATTTTGAAGTTACGTGTGATTAATTATCACTATCATTTGTTAAAGTGTATTTTCGCTAACTCCAATCTTTCAAATGATCTACTACAGAAATATAAAGAATTTGTGAACAGATATGTTGTTTAAAATGAAGTTAGATGAATTATTGTATTAGTTTGGTTTGGTTGGTTTGTCTTTCTACGGTTATTTTCTGCATATTTTCGTCTAATTAGACTGGGACCTACAGTTTAACGTGGATCCCAAATCACTAACAAACATCCCTGCTACCGCCAGGATTCGAACCTGAATCTGTGGTACCAAATGTCAGAACACTAGCCAATTGGCCACCAGGCCGCAAATTATTGTGTTAAGGATAGGAAATCATAACTATAGAATTAATCCAATGTATCACTAATTTCTAAAAAAAATTCAAAATCTTATATAATTAAAAGGACATTGTGATTGATATTATAATAAAATGTTTAAGGTTAAAGCTAGTATTCATCATCTTCTTTAATGGCGCAGCAGCCCCATGGTGGGCCTAGGTCGTCTGCCTACTGGCAGATTTCGAGACATGGAGATTTCTTTTAACGGCGTGTCGTTGTCAACCCTATGCCCAAAGCTCTACTGTGATATGTGACAGGGCCCTACGACTTAAAGTGAATTCCAAACTACTACAAACATTATATATATAAATATATATAAAGCCCTAATAGCCGAAGGACTGGTGCTCGGTGACATATGTTTCAGGTTTGAGTCCCGGCGATATCTTGATGTTTGCAGTGGTTCGGAATACCCTTTAAAAATTTAGATTCCGGCGTAAAATGACTGTAGAGGGTTGAGCGTAGGGCTGACAATCCTACCTTGTAAAAAAACAAAACATTTCCTCTCTCGAAATCTGCCATCTAGCAGATGACCTGGGTCCATCAGGTAGCTATTGACCAATGAAGAAGTGGAAGCTAATAACACGCTACACTTCATAAAGTTTGCATATTGCATATATGTATATATGTATATATGCAATGTAAATGTTATAATGTTTTATAAATAATTTCTTGTTCGACCAGCTGTCACATTACAAAGAATATCTGTGGTATATACATTTTCAAGTCTGTGTATTCTTTATTTTAGCATTAAAATACTCAAACAGTCCGCTACAAGAACAGGACGTTTTTATTTATTTATCGTTCGATAAGCAGGTTTCTTGTTTCTGGTGATTTTCTTCGCGACGTTCCAGTGCTCTTTATTCATTTTGACAACACGGCATTGTAACTTTATTATCTTCCATAAATCAAAACATTTTTATCGTTATCTCTCAGTGATCTTTTTTATTGTCGCATCACGGAATCTGTCGGATACACGCGTAAATGTCTCAAAGATAAGAAAACATTTTTGGAGCGCTACTTCGAAACGTTGTTTTGTTTGCTGCTTGAGCATTTTCACTTTGTCTTGTGTCTTCTTAAAAATGGGTATATTGATTTTTAATTTAACTTGACTTTAAAAAGTAAGTATTCCAAGCATTTTTTCATAACAGTCGTTACAACTTTACTATTAGAATAATATATATATATATATATATATATATATATATATATATATATATATATATATATATATATATATATAAATCTTGGGTAGTTGGCGTTATGTATTATTATAATAGTTTTTAAGAGTTTATATGAATGCCTTATATCAATATTTTCTGAATAAAAGCTTTTTACTCAAGGTTTTTGATGATGTTTCGTAAAGTGGCAATGTAGGAGATAATAGAGAGTTTTTGCATAACGTATTTTGGACTCCGTTAACTTTTTCTCCCTAGCGCGCATGCTGGTAGGAAACATTATTACAGATACGCATGCGCAATTTCCTATGAGCATGCGCTAGGGGAGAAAAAGCTAACTGACGTCCAAAATACGGTATGCAAAAACTCTCTAATGTCGTCCACAAAGCTCCACTCTGGACAAATTTCGGATGCATTGCTTTCCTCTGTGACATCTAAAATTACTATTCGCTTGAGTAACGTTTTTATTTATTATCTGAATTATTCTAAACAGCTGCATTTAATCAGGTTTTCTATAAACCCGTTACCATTGTATACGGATTAAGTCAGAGTTATATTATTAATCATTAGATAGGTTTAAGAAATATATTTTCTATCAAGCGAGAAAAAAATATTGATAAAGTAGAATTTAGTTTAAAAATTCTAAATATAATATTACAGGAATCATTAAAAAATGCACTTTTCAAGAAGAAAAAAAAAAAGACTAATATAAATTATCAGCGTACATAAATTATCTATATTATAACCACTTTGATACATAACAATTCGATACGACTGGTATCCGTAAGGTAAGAACATCCTTCCAAGGAGGGGAAAAAAGCTACAAAAAATTCCCTTCTATGCCCAGGTTTAAACACGAATAGATCAAAATTTCCTATTCGGGGAAAAAATGTTGAAGCACCAATTTCAATTTTTTTTTTTTTTTGTGTACTTAAGTTGGAGCTGTACTACTACTCTTTCACTACTTTTTGACTACTTTTTTTCATAATTAATACTTCAAAAAAAAAATAGTTTATTTCATATATTTTTGTATTGATACGCCTATATTTATTAATTAAAAAGTATACGATTACACACAGATAAATTCTACATCGTAAAAAAATTAGAAACTCTAAAACACACTTCATATATTATAAAATACATAAAAAATAATTATAATTAATACAGTACATATTTTTTATATTTTTCGTTATCTAAGAGAATTATAATTTTATTTTTTGTTGTAGACAAGTTAAAAGAAAATGAAGCATTTGTTTTAAAAACCGATACATGATAATGCTACATAAAACGCTAAAAATTCCTCAAGCTGCCATGACATATGTTAATTATGTATTTTAAGACTTTATTACTTAAGACTATTTCTAAATTGGTTAAACCTTCTTCTGATCAATAGATGAGTATTGAAGATATTCATCTATGTAACATTCATACGAGATATGATATAAGTTTGATATGAATTGCATCTATTCAATAAAATTGATTTAAAAATATTCTACATTCATTCAATATAGCAAATAAATAAATTCTTAAGTATATGTAAAAGTATAAAACTTTTTATTCAGAAATTTCTAGACACAAACCCGCACATAACCATGTTACACAATTTTTCTGTGCAATGCAAATAAACATAGCCACGAGTCCAGGGTTATACAAATCACAGGGTAGCTCACAGGGTAGCTGAAGTATGCTTCTATAACGTGAAGAGAATGTTACCTAACTCACAAACCCTATGTGCGCTCTACGTTGTTTCGACTCTATGAAATGAAAAAGTCTGTTGCACCAAAGATTGGTTTTCTCAAGTCAGGAATTGAACACTCGATGCATGTTACTCCATTTTCTTGAATAGGAGGAGCAGGAAAAAATCGTTCATCAAAACAGTTCTTTTCCGTTCCAAAATTCTTTCGCGATACCAAATCACAACATGCGATTTCTTCGAATTCTTTTTCGGAGTAACAAACAGATTTGGAGACAGCTGGATTTCGTCGGGGTTTGAGAACTCGAGAGAATTGCGGAAGGAACCGATATTAACTCTGATTCGGCATACACATAAAATTAAATTTTCAGCCTACCGCAAAACAAATTCAGGTATCCTGTTGGTTGAAGAGTCATATTTTTAATGTTCTGCAGATGCACGATGCCTAGAAGTAAAATGTAATTCAAGTTGAAAGTTATAGGTTTGGTTTAGTTTGCCGCTCTACTGTCATTTTATTATTATTACAACAACCACCTATAGATGAGTTGCCCTTATACAATTAGGGAATGATGTGGGTGAGAGAAGTCTGACTGGGCTACGTGACGCTCTTACAGTCACATTAGACCGGGACCTACGGCTAAAAGTGCACCAGCCTGTTGAATTAGATACTTGGACATTCAGGTCTCCCGGTCATTTCATGCATACTTAGGCTAATTTGACTGTGACCTAATTGGAGTTAGGCAGGACTAATAGACCTGCCTGGGACCCTGTTCCTACCTATGGGAATTCGGACCCTAACAAGCATCCATGCCACTGCAAGAATTTGAAACAGAAACCTGTGGTACCAAAGGTTAGAAAGCTAGCCAATTGGCCATCAGACCTCTGAAAGTGACAGGGGAACATGAGACAGTGACTTGCTATTGATTCGCGTTCTAAGGTTTTAGATTTTAATATCTGGTGGGAACCCACTTTCAAGAATCACACCAACATGTTCTCTTTGCAAACCACTGTGTGAAGTTTTGACTATAAATTTATGTTACCTATCGTTGACGTAGAAGCAGGAACATAAATTTTCCTGTTTCATACTCAGTTCTCACAGTTCTGAAATTCTAACTAACAGAAAACCAGACCCCCCAGTTCCAACGTTGAAATATTAGGCAGTGACTTAAGATTGATTGCCGTTCGGTTTTTAGATCTTAATATCTGGTGGGGGCCCACTTTGAAGAATCTTACCCAGCATCCTCTTTGCAAACCGCTAGGTGGAGTTTCTGCCTATAAATTTACGTCACCATTCTTGACGTAGAAGCAGGAACATTAATTTTCATGCATCATACTGATTTCTCAAAGTTCAGAAATTATAACTTACAAAAAAATTTAGCTATTCAGACCCAACTTTTGAAATATTAAAAACAACTTACTTAGATAACAAATGTTATTAGAAAAAGAAAGCATTTAAAAGAAATGGTTATAAATAGCATCACCAATTCAAGAGTTCTTAATCTACCTATTTGTCTATCTATGTATATTCTAATATCAAAGTGACAACGACTGTTATAAAAAATGGCTTCAAAACTTACTTTATTCTGAAGTCAGGTTAAATTAAAATCAATACACCCATTTCTTAAGAAGTAACAAGACAAAGTGAAAATGCTCAAACAGCAAACAAAACAACGTTTCGGAAGTAGTGTTCCAAAATTGGTTTCTTATCTTTGAGACATTTAAGCGTGTATCCAACAGATTCTCGTGATGCGACAATAAAAAAGATCACTGAAAGATAACGATAAAAGTGTCTTGATTTATGGAAGATAATAAAGTTACAATGCCGTGTTGTCAAAATGAATAAAGAGCACCGGACCGGCAAGAAGAAAATCACCAGAAACAAGAGACCTGCTTATCGGACGATAAAAAATAAAAACGTCCTGTTCTTGTAGCACACTGTTTGATGCTAATGCTAAAAATTTTAATGCTAAAATAGAGAATACACAGACTTGACAAGACAGAGAGCGCCACATATATTCTTTGTAATGTGACCACTGGTCGAATAAGAAATTATTTATAAAATATTATGACATTTACATTGCCTATATGTATGTATATATATATATATATATATTATATAATATATATATATATATATTTATATATATATATATCTTCTTATATATATATACATACATATTATGCAGCATGTTTTTAGCTATATACATCTTCTTCAATTCATTGACGCAACAGTCCCCCTGGTGGACCAAGGCCGTCTGACAGATTTTGAGAAGAGATATGTTTTGTTTTTCACGGGGTAAGACTGTCAGCCATTCGCACAACGCTCTACAATCATATTAAACAGGAACCTAAGGTTTAAAGTGGATTTCGAACCAAACACAACACCGACAAAAATTTCTACAAACATCTATGGCACTGTCGGGACACGAACACAAAATCTGTGGCACCGAGAGGCAGAGGAAAGACATAAGCGAGATAAAATAAATATTCAATAATTTTTTTAAGTAAATAAGATGAAAATTTCTGCCGGTGTCAATTTTATATAACTCATATTAAGTGTTTAAATGCACATCTGTAACAAATATAAACGTAACAAAAACATGTTGTAATTATATATACACAGTCGAGTCACTTTAATGTGATCACCTGTTAAAAGCCAGAATAATATATATATATATATAAATATTATAATTTTATTGCATTTAATTTACACTCAAGAGCCAAAACATTATGACCACCCTACATTTTGCAATGAACTCGCCTGGATGACGTGAAGGCACGTGATCAGGTGGAAGTGGTATTTAACTAGTATTAAGTGGTGGTATTAATCCATGCCAAGGCGGGTTGATGCTGTGCTGCGTGCCAAAGGTGGGCCAACTCATTACTGACAGGTGGTCATAATGTTTTGGCTCTTGAGTGTATATATAATAATATACGTTGACGTCGAAAGTAGGTGGTGGTCACATTTATGTGACTGGACAGTGCATATACATTGAATAGAGCTTCATTTATATTGTGACATAATAATAACTAGAAATTAATTCAAATTTTCGAAGGATTTTTAATTCTTTTAATATTGTTAAAAAATAAAAACTTAATATGAACTTATTATATTAAACGACCTTACAACAGCAAAACAAAAATTAATTACTGATTTTAAAATAGTTTACAGCATATTGTTCGCCAGAAAAATTGAATTATGTAATGAAATTACCTATTATTAATCTTTTATGATACTGAATATTAAAAAACTGTATTTGATACAACAAATAATTTTGTAAAATTTTCTCCCTGTCTCTAAGCAAATTTTATTAATGAAATTCTACTAAAAAGTCATGCATCGAAAACGGCTGTGGAAAATCTCTCATGCGGGGGTGAAAAGATATTGCAGACAGATTTAAATCTTTCTAAATTTGTCTCATAAAACTCATCTTATAACATTATTTTTATAATTCAGAAAGCATTAAACACTAGTTAGTACTAGTTACGAAATTTAATTTTTTTTAGATTTTATGATTGTTAAAAAAGAATTTAAAAAAGAACAAGAAACCTTTTGTTTGGGTCACATAAAGTTCAAAGAATACGAATTTTGAAAAGAATACAGAAAAAAAATCACATTAAAGTTTAAAATTTCATTTTCAAATAGGAGGATTTGTAGAAATGTTTGCAAAAATAAATAAAAATAAATCAAATAAAAAATAAATTTCATTACAGTTTATACACATCACTATTTTGGAGAGAATAAAAATTTCAACAAGAGACTTGACTAATTGCGTTTTAAAATTTTGTGTCAAATTGATATTTAAATAATAAAACACATTATCTTTATTAGTAAAGATAATGTAAAAACAACGCATGTAAGTAGTGAAAGTTCACTACAAAAATGGTGAAAATTTTGGAGTGACACTTAGAAAAATTCATACTGTTTGTACCCTCGTTTGTCCATTGAAGATCTTCACATCAATTGGGCGAATCCACAGACAGCCTGAACATAATTTTCAAAAAACTCCTGGTCTAAATATCTATCTGATACAAGAATTGAAACTTGCAGATGAGGGCCAAAGTTTCTTGATTTAGCATCCTTAGAATTTTCTTTGCTATTGTCTTAAAGACAAATATTACGCCGATGCTCAGGAACAATTGAAAGACAATATCAAAGCAAAATTTTTCAAAGGCAATATCAAAGCAGAAATTCGCAAAATAGAATCACAATTGTGAAAATATGAGGAAAATTACTTAACTTTCAATATAACTATATAGAAAATATTTCAATACTTGAACGATACTCAAAATAATAACTGCCTGTAAGAAGAGTCACTGAGGCCATTTGGCAAATATTGTACTCCACTATTAACCCCATAGTTTGTATTTTTCAATAAAATTAAAATACCACAACATTTTCTATAAAATTGCTAGCTTTTAATAAATCAAATCGAAACGTTGGAAGACACTGTACTTACTATTTTATAGTAAAATCTTGAAACGTTTCGAATTTTTGTAAATAACAGCTTACAAATATTAATATTTACAAAACAAACTTTTAAGAAATAATCAATTTGCACCCTTTTGAATATGTTTTTATACAAATAATTGCAGTGAATCGTCAATATTAAAATTTAAAAAAATACAAGATATTTTATCATAACCAACGTTAAAATTACAAAAATAGAAATATTACATCCCACAGGACATGTATGCATCACATATCTCAAAGGCACCTGCTCTATTATATTTCTCACGTGTTTATCCATGAACAAAACCCGAGCAAATATAAAAATTTGGTTCGCGAAGTGAGTGAATAATAGGGGCTGAAAGCACGGCGATAGAATGGACGCGTGCCATTCATTTCCCTGACAAAACCTTCCCGTTGATACTTCCCAAATATTCTGGAAGCAACTTTCGGTCGGGTCCTGAATTCGATATCAAAGAAGAAATTCTAAATTTATCAATTCCCAACTGGAAACTTCTTGGCTCCTTAAGCTGTAAATGTCTTTGAGACGAAGTTGAGCCGCATGCGAGGCAGTAGTTTTAATGCAGGGAAGATAGAATAAGAATTTTCTTGTTCGGATGAGTTTTGCATTAAAATTATGTCCCAGTAGACAAGAAGATAATATTTTCCCTGATATTAGAAAAAAATTTTTGGTACATAATTAGAATTCGAAGTCTCTTTTAAGAAAGTTGTTTTGATTATTAACTATTTTTATGCAAGTAAATAAAAAGATATTAATGGATAAATAATTTTATAAATATGATATTCTGAACTGCATTTAATGTCAGAAAGATGCAAAAAGAAAACTTTAAGTACATCAAAAAATGTAAAGTGTTTTATGATTTTATATTGAATAGAAAAATGTAGACGATATCTTTCTTATTAAATATAAACAGTATCAGAGCAGAAATCCAGATCAAAATAGATCCATAACCAGTAAAACAGTAACGAAAGTGGAAAAGAATCGTTAAACAGATTGAAAAATCAACTACAACAAATCAGTCAAAAATAATAATAATCATCAATCAATAGAAAATATTCATCAACAATAATTAGAAAAATCAATAATAATCAATTCTTCAATCAATCAAAATAATCAGGGATCCAAACAATAACTATATAAATTATGTAGAGGCATTAGTCTCAATACTTCCCATTGATTCCTCTCAAAAGAATAACTGCCTGTAAGAGTTGAACTACTTTCTGTGGCCATTTGCAATTATTGTATTCCATTTATCATCGCATACTGGAAATTTTTGAATGAAATTAAACACTCACAGCATTTACCTAAAAAATTGCCATTTGTAATCGACATTCCAGACACGTTATAAACTTTTTTATACCAAAAGCTAACAAATATTAATTTTTACAAACAAACTTCTAATAAATAATCGAATTGCACCCCTTTAGAATCAATATTATCAAATAATTGCAGTGAATCGTGATTACTAAAATTTGCTAAAAATACAGATATTTTTATCATAACCAATGTTAAAATTAAAAATAGAAATATTACATCCACAGGACAAGTATGCATCCATATCTCAAAGGCACCTCACGCTATTATACTTTGTCACGTGTTTATCCCATGAACAAAACCCGAGCAAACATATAAAATTTGGTTCGCAGAAGTGAGCGAATAATAGGCTGAAAGCATGGCGATAGAATGGATGCGTGCCATTCATCTCTCCTGACAAAACCTTCCCGTTGATACTTCCCAAATATTCCTGGAAGCAACTTTCGGTCGGGTCCTGAACCATATCAAAGCAAAGCTGGAGGCCTCCAATTTATCAATCCCAACTGTCCCCGCCCGCCAAATGTCTTCT
>BPLR01021085.1:0-32670 GCA_021605095.1 Caerostris extrusa
AGTATTGCTGTACCATTGAATATAATAGTAAACCATTGGAAATTTACTGCCACTTTCTATTAATATGAACCATCAAATATTTCGTGGTATTTAATATAATATGAATCGTCAAACACTTGTGGTATTCATAATATGAACTTACTAAACGTTTCGGACATTCAATATAATATGAATCATCAAACACTTAGTGGCATTCATAATATGAACCACCAAACGTTTCTGTGACATTCAATATAATATGAATCATCAAACACTTAGTGGTTGCTGATTAATATGAACCATCAAACTTTTCGTGACATTCAATATAATATGAATCATTAAACACTTAGTGGCATTCTTATTATGAAATCCGTCAAACATTTCGTGGCATTCAATATAATATGAATCATCAAACACTTAGTGGTTCATAATATGAACCACCAATGTTTCGGACATTCAATATAATATGAGCCATCGAACACTTCAGTGTGCCAGTTATTTAAAATTTAGATAAAAACCTATTTCAAAACTCAAGACAGAAATTAAATAAAAATATTATACAGAATAAAAAATCAATAGATCATTAGAAAGATGAATCGAGTCCCTTCGTGGTGAAATACAATTTAACCCCTACGGATTTTCTTACATCAGGAAAATATGTTTTTTACTTTTGTTCAGAACAGCAATTTCCAACAAAAAGCACCTATTCTTTTTTGCTCCACTTACGAACTCTTTGTACCACGACTAAGTGAAAGCTAATGCATTATCTCAAAAAGCAAGTCTGGCGCTTATCTTCTTTCTTCTTCTGAATCACAATCTTCTCCAAACATTTACACGCATAGCATTAACTCCAGCACACTCCCACTCCCAGTAATCCCAGGTTGTCATTTATCCTACCGACGCGTCAATCCAAGCTGCAAAAGAGCGACCATCTGGATGCTCATACTGGCACACACCTAAAAGAAGACAAAAAAACCAAAACAAAAATTAACACCAAAACAAACAAAACTTACCGTGATGACGAGGCGAGAGCAGAGTGGTCCGACTGTCAGCGAGATTGATGACTTCCTCGCAGAATCGTCTGCTGCACCCTCCTGCAAAAAGAAAAGAGAAGAAGACGTAAGAAACAGAGTTTCTTACTTCTCACAGTACCTAACTCACACCATATTTTTTAGCAGAAGGGCATGAGGCTCTTTAGAAGAATATATTGACATGATGGAAGAGAACGTTCTTCTCTTAAAAGCTGGGCTTGCTGTTGTTGTAGTGTGTGTGCTAAAAGCGAAAATGTTGCCTTGACATGGGACTATAAATGTTATGGGCTTGAAAATTGCCTAATCTAGTTGTATTCACTCCGCTCTTGCCAATTCGGAGGGAGTAAAACGAATTTTCGGCTTTAGTTTTATCGAAAGTTTGCTGGCTGGAGAGGTTTTGCATCTTCTTCTTCTTCTCCAAACAAAAGAGGGAGAATCCATCGATCTTAAAGAATATGAGGATGGAGGAGAGTGTTTGGAAGATGAGTTTCGGATCAAGAGGAAAAGATTTGAAGGCATTAGTGTCTTGAGTTTTCAATGCGTTTTCTTGATGTCATGATTTATGGGCGTGGTGCGATTTTTGAAATGAATTTAAAACGTTAAGGTCGACGCTTGTTTTCTATGTTAAACGGAAGCTTACCATAATTCCCGGTAAATTCTAAATAAGTAAAGAAAATATGAATTTTGGGATTTAAAATGGAATAAAGTATGACTGCATTTAAAGAAGTTATATATTTATCCCTTGCTGGCTAGAATAGCCCCACTGTAGCCCATGCATCTCTTAAAAGGCGACTAAAATGTGTACCCAGTTCCCGGTTGGTACTGGTTGTTAATAGGTGGGATAAAGTAGTAAAGATTGGGGTATCGGATGAGGTAAAAAGTCAGACTTTTCCCCTTGAGATCCATCCCCATGTTTTTGTGGGGCAAGGTCAAAGATAAAAAGAAGCTGCATTTTTTTTTTTATCATGACCACGGGTTCATGGAATTGGCCTAGACGTTATTTGTTATTCCACTTAATTGGGCATAAATGGCCAAGTGTCTGGCGCTCGGTGCCACTGGCTTTGGGTACGAGTACCGGAGGTGAAATGAATATTTGTAGTGGTTCAGAATCCACTTTAAGCCATAAGTCACTGTCTCATAGGACTGTAGATCACGGATACCAGTCAAACTTCTCACCTACATCCTTCCCAAACTGTAAAGGGGCAGTTGAGCTCTAGGCACAGTGATGTGGTGTGGTGTGGTGTAGTAGTAGTAGTAGTATCCCACTTAGTCAACAGCAACAACATATATTTATAGTTGCTGCCAGATAAAAATTGCAGTTGATCCAATCTTGTTATACATTCATTGAACTTTGTATTCCCCAAATGAATTTTGGGTTAGTTTAATACAACATTTCTTGGGCATTTGCATCTTCATTTCTTTCCGAAGAAATCCATTTGAATATAAGAGTTTTCATACCATGAAAGCGAAAAAAAGTTTTTTGTAAGTGTAGTTTGAATAAAAAGGAAAGATGCGAAAGCATTATTAGAAGAGTATTGATGTATGTTTTTCTCATAGGATGCGATTCCTGTTAAGAGATTCTGATGTTAGTTGGCGGTGTTATGGCAAATTCGTTTCTTTGCTGGGGATTTTTGCATCTTCTTCCAAAAAACAAAAATAGGGGAATCCATTGAACTTTAAGAATATGAGGATGGAAGAGTGCTTGGAAGATGAGTTTCGGATCAAGAGGAAGAGATTTGAATGCATTAGTGTCTTGGGTTTTCAATGCGTTTTTGTGATGTCATGATTTATATGAGGTAAGGTTTTTGAAATGAATTTAAAACGTTAAGGTCGACGCTTGTTTTCTATGTTAAACAGAAGCTTACCCATAATTCCCGGTAAGAATCAAATAAGAAAAAAAAATTTTATGAATTTTTTTTTTTTAAAAACGGAGCAAGGTATGACAGTGTTTAAGAAAGTTATATATTTATACCGTGAGGGTCCAGGTTAGAATATGACAAAATAACCTTTCAGAAGTTTAAATTGCGTTCCCTAATAGTTAAAGCAGAAATTCGGTGCCACAGGTTTCGGGTTCGAGTCTTCGGCGGTTGCCATGGATATTTGTAGTGGTTCGCACTCCACGTTAAACCGTAGTTTCCTATCTAATATGGCTATAGAGTGTAGACCGTAAGGCTGATAACTCTACTTCGTAAAAGAAAACGTCTTTTGTTTCAAAATCTGCCAGTAGGCAGACGGCCTTGGCCCACCATGGGGCTGCTGCGCCAATGAAGAAGAACAACAGTTAAAGCAACTGTCATACAATAATAAACACTGCTTACAGAACTGATAAGATGTTACTAACATTATATAACAAACAGTTTTTATTAGATGAAAAATAAAATTAGAAGTTAGATAAAAAATCCAAAGAAAAATGTAAAATACAATACAGTTTAAAATATTAAAGTTATGATATAATTAAAAGTTATAACTCTTTACTGAGACTTTATCTTGGTGATATTTTAATGATGTTTATTATAGATTATTTGAATTAAATAATGTAATTTAATATTCAAATTAATTAATGACTCATTAAATAATCTGATTATAAATATCATTTTTTATGCTTATATTAAATATTATTTTTGACACATAGAAAATCTACTGACGATATCATAACAAACTTTGTGAGTTTGCAAATAACATTCTGAGTGAGATCAGATCAGCCTAGTGAATGGAGTATTGGGGTTCCAAAGAAAAGATGCTTGGTTCGAAACATGATAACCAATGCAACGTTAAAGAAAAACTCTCGAGAATATGCTTGGGCTAACTGGTCACGATAAATTCATACGCTAAAGAGTCTGGATGACATTGAATCTGTGACATAAATGGCCTTAAATGTCTAGAGGTCAACAAACTTTACGTCTACAAAGATCGTTCTAAGATGGACTTATAAGGGCATTTACTATCTTCGTATTTATAAAGCAATTTTTTTTTCTTTTTAAAATAGTTGTTATTTATTGAAGACATAGAAATAAATAAGGAAAAAAAAACATCACTAAAAATTTAAAGAAAAACAAACTGCTTTAAAAGCATTAGTGATACGAGTTTACGAGCTTTGGTGCTGTGATACTGCTGACGTAAACAGTGATTCATGTAAAAGGATTGCGATATAAATTTGAGCGTTAAATCAGAGTTTACCTTTTAGATAAGAAACAAAACTACTAAAGTCTGCGACATTTATTATATAGAAAAAAAAACAACAAAAACAGTGATAAATGTTTACAATAAATTAAAAAGAACCTTTAAAGCTATTTCAATAGAACAAACTTATTTAATTAATTTTTTTTTTTAAAAAAATTGAGTATTACTATTAATTAAAATTTATTTTCAATATGAATTTATTCACAATAATTTTTCTGTGTTTTAGATTTAATGAATAAAAAAAATAATCAATGCAAGAATTGTTTTCTTTTCAGTTAACGTTAGATATAATTTAATCACATTTCAATATGTTTTAAAATAACTAGGACAGCACTTTATATCACTGAATGCAATATTTCTTAATGTTTGTATCACAAACTTGATACCTTCGTCACTAAAGCCATTTTGTATCCCAACACTTATTATTATCGTAATTATTTTTTAATACTTATTTATGTTCCAAAGAGTTTGGTGTTGTTTTTTAAAATTCATTGAATACATTCAAAAAAAATATTACCACAATATTATTCATGATTTTTTTTCTTATCCCACTGGTAGACAGCAACATCTAGACCAATTCCAAAAACACGAGTGGTCTCATAGAAGGAAGGAAGTGGGATGCAGTCTATTATCTTGACTCCAGTTAGGTAGAAGAAGCTCCGTGAGCTGAAGAAGGAGGGCAGTGCCTTCCTAGAAGACTTTTAGAGGGAACTACCCTGCATTTGGGTGTCGTATTGGAGAAACCGGGGAAAACTCCCATCAGGTCGTCCGATTAACAAGGCAAGAAGCTAAACATCCCAAACGCCCTCGAGCCTTCTCGTTTTTGAAACAGTGCCTACAACAAAGCCGCCATGGGATTGAACCTCAGTCCTGCTGCTCACCAGCGGCGTACATTACCACTGAGCCACGAGTCGGGTATTCATATTCTTTTCTATACTATAAGATTAAATGAATATTTATTCATGCAGTTTATGATGCTACTTACTATGTAATATCTGAATTTTAATCATATTGTTTAACATCGCAATTTAAAATCACACTTTAACTTCAGCTTTTTGTAATTACAACATTACTGGTGGGCAAAACATGGAAGACATTTATTTTAAGTGCCTTTAATACTGGGATTTGAGCCTTTCGAATAAGGAAAGCTAATTGCTAAATCAAGCAAAACCCTAATGTTCTCCTGCCTCTGCTGGGAATAGGCATGATAAATCTGCGAAGTCCCTCCGTCGGGTTACAGGAAATGAAAGTCAAAGCACGCAAAAGGAAAGAGGCTTTTGTGTAATGTTGCACCATGAGTAATGTTGAATCTGTTGTACATACAGTATTTTCAATACGAAATGACCTCCAATCAAGAATCATGCCTTTGAAA
Source organism: Caerostris extrusa (assembly GCA_021605095.1). Classification (NCBI taxonomy): domain Eukaryota; kingdom Metazoa; phylum Arthropoda; class Arachnida; order Araneae; family Araneidae; genus Caerostris; species Caerostris extrusa. The sequence continues at coordinate 5,563 of BPLR01021085.1, forward strand.
AAATAACAAAACTTCCATGTAGAAATGTAAAAGCTTTTAAAACTATTAAATAATTTAGCCTCTTTTATTTTATTTTTCAATTCCTTCTATTAGCTCATACTCTCCCTATATATATCTTGTTCAAATTTTCAATCGTTCATAAAATACTTTTTATTCATCCACTCGAGTTCAAACACATTTTTTTTGAACTTGTAGTGGAGGACACTTGATATTAATACAGTTTTTTCAAATATTAATTCAGTAATTAAATTTAATTAATTAATTTTAGGTTTTTTTTTAGATTTAAGTTGTATGTATCTACCAATAGATGTCACTAGATAAACTTAAAAAAATGAAAAATTTATAAAGGACTTTCTGCAATATAGTGAAAAAAAAAGTAGAATTGACTTATTTTTTTTTTTTTTTTTATATTACTTTTTTCTATATAAATATATTTGTTTTTTATTTCAAGGATTTTTCGTTGATATTTTCCCTTTCCATACATTATGATAATATCTTATGGTTTGCTTTGTCCTCAACTGTTATCTTATGCACACTTTTAGGCTAATTAGACGGGACCTACAGTTTAATGTGGATTCCGAATCAATCACAAACATCCATGCCCCCGCCAGGATTCGCACCTGAAGCTAGTGGTATATATAATAGATTGATTTGATATTGTTCTGCTTTATTTACACCTGTCGTTTTAAGAGAATACGATGTAATAAGATTCGATGATTTAAAAAGCCTTATCAATTAAAAAAAAATGTTTATAACATCCTCCTATGCACATGCTGATAATTTGTTGACACATTTAGTAGAGCTGCAATCAACAGCAAAATCTGTAGCTATCGTTATTTTTCAGTACAAATAATCAAAATGTTAACTATGTATGGTGAAAAACATAAAAATATTTAAATAGCTATGGTTACATGAAGGCGAAGAGAAAAATATTACAATAATGTATTTTATACGTAAGATCGCAGGATAGGGGCGCTGGGATTTGGCGTCAAAAATTCTATTTGCCGAAGTGCTCCAAGAAAAGGGTTGAGATTAAATGAAGTGAATTGCAAACTGTACAAAAATCCGTGTTACTCCATTTGGCGACATATGAATCAGTTGGTTCCACAAAAAGTCGCCAAATCAGAATCCCTATTTTGAGAATTGTTTTTGCCAGTTTATACATTAAACAAAATCAGACATTGAAAATGTTTTCTGTCTTTTAATAGCTGCTATGTACTGAAAAATACAATAACACTAAACTATAATTACTATCCTATTTTACACAAGGTTAAAATTAACATAAATAAACGTGCTTTTATCAATCTTCCATAGCTGATATTTAAGTTCACAAAAAAAAGTTAATTATTGATCCATAACAAAGTTAAGTTAGTTTTTTTTTGTCAATGGGGTGCACTTTTCAAATGTTTGTTAATTTAAAATTGATTTAATTCCACATATAGTATTGCGCCCGCCAAAAATACGTTTAACGTTGTTGCTTAAATATAATCAAGAGTCATCCTTGCAACATGGCATGCTGCGTTGTCGTCTGGTACCAAAAATCATCTTTTACCTTTACTCAAGCCTGTAGAAGGACATGATTGTCGAAATATAAAAATATCTAACGGCATTCATAACCATCAGGCTTCAGGGGCTAAGCCCTGGTAGTGCCATGGAATGCCTGGTAGTGCCTGGTACCATCAATCCTCCACCAAACTGTAGTTCCCGGTCTACATTGGTTCAAAAGTGTGCACCCAAAATGATAGTAGAACGGCAAACCAAAACCGTCACACCAATTACAAACTGTATTACCAAATCCAGAGTCTCAACGGTGGTTTTAAATGACATTTCATTAAAAATTTTCGTAATAAAAGGCTTGTGGGCCGCAATCCAGTGTAACCTCAACTATGGGCCATTTATAAAGAGTACTTGTGTGAAGTGCAATGGTTGGCTTTCATTAAATTTTAAAGATAATCCATGGATGTTTGACGGTTAATAATCTCCCCCTGCCGACATGTCCAATATTGGTGAGAACTGTATCCCGATACAACAAATGAAAGGTAACGTCAGTCTTGTCGACATACAACACGTGCTACAACATTTTGAGAAAACTGAGACGGGATACTTTGACCCCTTTTCAAGATGTAAACCAACCAACACATGCTCGAACTCAGATAACTCTTCCCGTGGCGGCATCTTGACAAAAAACAACTCTAGTCGACTCCAAAGAGTATTTATAGGATTCCCAAAATGTGATACAACAATAACGCATGTGTCAGCTGTATTGTCGACTTTTTTTTTCGATGGGTGTCCCGTTACTTTCTTCAGATTTAGCTGCTTTTTAATGGAGAAAATACAATAACGCTAAATTATAATTACCATCTTACTTTTAATTAAATTAACATGAAAAAACTTGCTTTTACAGTCTTCCAAACTGATATTTAAATTAATAAAAACAATTTTATTGAGGATTCAATGATTTTAAATGACATTTCATTAAAAATGATTATGTAACTGAATTGTGCTCACTTTTCGTTTTATGCTTTCAACTAGTTGATCCATTTATAACTAATACTTTGTGAAAAGTATTAGTAAAAATGGATGGGTTAAAATTTTAAATGGTTGATCCAATTTCAGTAATAAAATCTACGATAAGTCCGATATCTGCTATATTCAGATACAACAAAAAAAAGAAAGGTAACTTTTACCCTTGTCATATCTTACAATATCAAAACTGATAAGCCACTTTGATTCTTTTCAGTGAACGAACACGGAGCATGCAATATGTAAGCAATATTGCAAAGCGATTTGGTAAAAGTACCATCTGATGCAATTTTCAGCCATTCCCAAAATGTTTCTTACGGAAATATTCCCTTGAGCATTATGCCATGCGATCAATATTTATTATGGTGGAGTGCCAGATGGTTTGTTATTCCAGTTTACAGGGTGCATTTGTGCCGTTGAACTTTTATGGTTCTTCAAACCAAACTGATTCTTTTTTTCCTTAAGAGATTTCGAGAGGCATAACTTCAGGAAATCTTTTAACATTCAACTGACTCGTAAAAGTATTTTGCAAGTGATAAATCGTTGTTTATGTTTTCAGAGATCATAACGCCGACAGCAATAGTTTTTGTAGATAGATAGCTTTTGTAATCTACGGGGAAATAAAAGAATGAGCTTTTTACCAAATCGATGGAAGATATTTGTGCTTATTCACTTTAAATCATAAACCTGCAAAGAATATCGACTCAATTTTTTAATACACAACATATCCAATGATTATCCATGATGCATTCCAAGAAGGAATTAGTGCTAAACATTTGCATGTTGCAATGCAGAAAACTTTTAAAACTCCAAGTGGCCTGATGGCCAATTGGTTAGAGCTCTGGCCTTTCGTACCACAAACTTCAGGTTCGAATCCTGGCGGTGGTATGGATGTTTGTGAGTGATTCGGAATCCACGTTAAACTGTATGTCCAGACCTAATTAGCCCAAAAGTGTGCAGAAAATGACCGTAGAGTGACAAACTAAACTAACTAAAAACTTCAAAAGGCAATTAGACTCAATAAGTTTTCAAAGCAGTTAAAGAAGCATATGCCGCCAGTGAGAAGACGCCTAATTCTTGAGTTTCAATTCTTTTTTTTAATGCTCTTACAATATAAAAATATAGATAAAATAGCGATTTCAAAAAATGCAGTATTATTACTGCATGGCATTCCACCATTAGATCATGAAGAGTAAAGACGAGGCTAAAGTTGTTGCCTTCGGGGGAAGATTTTCAGGTGTTTGGTTTGTCGTTCTACGGTCATCTTGTGCACACGAGGGCTAAACAGATCGGGACCTTCAGTTTAAAGTGAACTCCAACCACTCACAAACTTCCAAATATCCCCCCGCCTGCGATACCAAAGGCCAAAGCGCTAGCCATTTGGCCCTCGGATCATGATCTTAATAATGGAATGCCATGCAGTCTTAATATTGCATTCTTTATAATTGCATTTTTAAACTGCAATTTTTATATTTTCATATTGTAAGAACATTAAAAAAATAATTGAAACTCAAAATTATTCCATTATTTTCTTTTCGAAATCGCTGCTAACAACTTCAAAAAAAGTATAAGTCATTGAAAAATGGACTAAATAGTCAGGTAAAAAGTTTTTTCTTAATAAAATTTTGTTAATGGCAATATAGGCTAGATTCAACACCGTTTATTACAGTGACTAATGAAATGTAGAACATTCAAAGATATCCCTAGAAGAATTTATTTGTAAAAAGTAAATAATGAAATTATATAAATAAAAATTTTTTAAACAACGATATCTCCGATAACTAACTTTATCAAAAATAAATTTTGAGTTATAGTTCTACGGAACACTTATCAAAAACTCTCCAGACCATATAATTCTTCACATAAAAGACATGTTTTCACATGTTTTCAGAGATCATAACGCCGACAGCAATAGTTTTTGTAGATAGATAGCTATTGTAACGTATGGGGAATGAAAAAAATGAGCTTTTTTTTTCCAAATCGAAGAAGGCATTTATGCTTATTCACTTTAAATCATAAACTTGCAAAGATTATCGACAATATCCAACATATCCATGACGATCCAGCAGAGTCCATGGTGTATTCAGAGAGGAGGGATGAGTACCAAACATTTGCATGTTGAAATGCAGAAAACTCTTAAAACCCCCAAGCAGCCTGATGGCCAATAGGCTAGAGCTCTGGTCTTTGGTACCACAGGCTTCAGTTTTACATCCTGGCGGTGGCATGGATGTTTGTGAATCGTTTGGAATCCACTTTAAATTGTTGGTTCCGGTGCAATTAGCCTAAAGTGTACACAAATTACTGTAGAGCGACAAATTAAACTAAACTAAACTGAAAACTCCAAAACGGCAGTTAGACTCAATAAGATTTTTCAAAGTAGTTAAAGAATCGTATGCAGCCAGTACGAAGAAGTCTAATTCTTCAGTTTCAATTATTTTTAACGCTCTTTCAATATAAAAATATAAAATAAAATAGCAATTTTAAAAAAATGCAATATATAAAAATGCTATATTAATACTGCATGGCATTCCACTATTAAATCATAATGGGTAAAGATAGGGCTAAAGTTGTTGACTTCCAGGAAGATTTTCATGGACTTGGTTTGGTTTGACGCTGTAGTACGGTCATCCTGCGCACACAAGAGCTAAGCAGACCGGGACCTACAGTTTAAAGTTGATTCAAGCTACTACAAACATCCATGACACTCGCGGACTCGAACCGAAACCTGTGGTACCGAGGTCTAGAGCGCTAGTCACTCGGCCGTCAGGCCCTTCAAATTTAGGACAATTACAAACAAGTTTTATTCAAAATTCTCAGAAATAGTAGATACTCTCAATTACAAAAAATATTCTTAGATTTTTAAATGACATTTCATTAAAAGATTACGTAACTGAATTATTCTCACTTTTCGTGTTATGCTACTTTCAAGTATTTGATCCATTTATAAATAATGCTTTGCATAAAGATTATCAATTTCATAGAATTTTAAAGATAATCAAATTTCAGTAATAAAATCTACGACAAGTCCAATATCTGCTATATTCAGATACAACAAATAAAAAGAAAGGTAACGTTACCCTTGTCATATCTTACAATATCAAAACTGATAAGCCACTTTGATTCTTTTCAGTGAACGAGCACAGAGCATGCAATATGTAAGCAATATTGCAAAGCGATTTGGTAAAGTACCATCTGATGCAATTTTCAGCCATTCCCAAAATGTTTCTTACGGAAATATTCCCTTGAGCATTATGCCTAGCGATCAATATTTATTATGGTGGAGTGCCAGATGGTTTGTTATTTCAGTTTACAGGGGCATTTGTGCCGGTGAACTTTTATGGTTCTTCAAACCAAACTGATTCTTTTTCCTTAAGAGATTTCGAGAGGCATAACTTCAGGAAATCTTTTAACATCTCAACTGACTCGTAAAAAGTATTTTGCAAGTGATAAATCGTTGTTTATGTTTTCAGAGATCATAACGCCGACAGAAAATAGTTTTGTAGATAGATAGCTGTTGCAACCTACGGGGAAATAAAAAATGAGCTTTTACCAAATCGATGGATGATATTTGTGCTTATTCACTTTAAATCATAAACCTGCAAAGAATATCGACTCAATTTTTGATAATACACAACATATCCATGATGATTCAGAGGAGTCCATCATGCATTCCAAGAAGGAATTAGTGCCAAACATTTGCATGTTGCAATGCAGAAAACTCTTAAAACTCCAAGTGGCCTGATGGGCAATTGGTTAGAGCTCTGGCCTTTCGTACCACAAACTTCAGGTTCGAATCCTGGCTGGGGTATAGATGTTTGTGAGGGATTCGGAATCCACGTTAAACTGTATGTCTAGGCCTGATTAGCCCAAAAAGTGTGCAGAAAATGACCGTAGAGTGACAAACTAAACTAACTAAAAACTTCAAAAAGGCAATTAGACTCAATAAGTTTTTCAAAGCAGTTAAAAGACAGCACATGCCACCAGTGAGAAGACGCCTAATTCTTGAGTTTCAATTCTTTTTTATTGCTCTTACAATATAAAAATATAGATAAATAGCGATTTCAAAAAAAATGCAGTATTATTACTGCATGGCATTCCACCATTAGATCATGAAGAGTAAAGACGAGGCTAAAGTTGTTGCCTTCGGGGGAAGATTTTCAGGTGTTTGGTTTGGTTTGTCGTTCTACGGTCATCTTGTGCATTTTTTTGAGGGCTAAACAGATCGGGACCTTCAGTTTAAAGTGAACTCCGAACCACTCACAAACATCCAAATATCCACCTGCCTGCGATACCAAAGGCCAAAGCGCTAGCCATTTGGCCCTCGGCCCGCGATTTTCAGGGGTTGCAAACCTTTATTTACATGTCATATGGGAGAAACGCAAAACCTATTCTAGCACTTTAGTTTATTAGTACGTACTAGGTTACTCGTACTCTAGTTTATTCATTCTAAGCTCACACGCACTTCAGTTTGTCAGAGCGTGGACAAGATAAAATGTGTTTTAGAAAATACTAGTCAAATATGCCATGTTCAATGTCAGTATTAGTCAAGTTCGAAGTCAGTCTGTCGATACTAGTCAAGCTCAACGTCAGTATGTCGCTATTAGTCGAGTTCATCTGTCCAAATAGGATATATTTTTTAATTAAAGTTTCAGTATTTTGCGTTGCCTCATTCATTGGCCTGGTGAAAAGTGAATAAACTAGCAAGTAGAGTAAACGAGAGTATTGTAGCGTATTAGAGTTTAATACTTTCAAGATTGAATCCAATAGTATGCATGGGCGCTTAGATTGACAATAAGAGCAAGAACAGATTTTTAATTTATTCCATATGACGTGTAAATAAAGGATAATTACGCCAGAAAAATTTTCCCGAAGGCAACAACTTAAGCCTCATTTTTAACCATCATGATCTTAATAATGGAATGCCATGCAGTCTTAACATTGCATTCATTATAATTGCATTTTTTTCTCTGGCGTTCGGTACCACAGGTATCGGGTTCAAATCCCGCCTTTGCCCATGGGTGTTGTAGTGGTTCCGGAATCCACTACAAAATATAAGCACCGATATGAAGGTCCCGGTCCGTTAACCTAGAATAGGATCGTAGAGTGCTGATAACATAATAGAGGGGGGGCATTGTTACTCCGCGAATCCGTGGCTTACCATCAAGTTACACGTTACACGCCCCCCTGGGTAATGCAAAGTGAGTAACGTCTGTGAAGCCCTTATGGCGAAAGATCACGGTCTATTTTGCCAGCTGCATTAGAAGGAAAAAAAAAATAATAATAATTGCATTTTTAAACTGCAATTTTATCTATATTTTCATATTGTAAGAACATTAAAAATAATTGAAACTCAAAACTATTTCATTATTTCCTTTTCGGGAAATCGCTGACTTCAAAAACTTCAAAAAGTATAAGTCATTGAAAAATGGACTAAATAGTCAGGTAAAATTTTTTTCTTAATAAAATTTGTTAATGGCAATATAGGCTAGATTCAACACCGTTTATTACAGTGACTAATGAATTGTAGAACATTCAAAGATATCCTAGAGGAATTTATTTGTAAAAAAAGTAAATAATGAAATTATATAAATAAAATTTTTTTAAACAACGATAACTAACTTTATCAAAAATAAATTTTGAGTTATAGTTCTACGGAACACTTATCAAAAACTCTCCAGACCATATAATTCTTCACATAAAATCAGAAGTGATTAAAACTTTCGTTGAAATTTTAAGATGCCAATAAAATATTTATATTGTTTTTACAACAAGCAATTCTTACAATGCTTAATTTAATTTTCTAACATGTCATAATCGTTATAAACAAACAACACAATTTTAAAAATATTCGATTTAAAAACAAATTTTAAAATATTCAGAAATAGATTTCTATGGAGATAGCTACAAAAACAATAAAATTAATAGCAAATAAAATAACAAACATACTTGCTATATTAAGGCAGAAAGTATTCGTATATTTCAGAAAGGAACAATGATTGCTTCCCAATTTAGTTAACTGATAATTAGTCGGTAATTAACACAAAATGCCAAAGACAAAATATACATTCTTAATTTTTAAATAAACATTATTAAAACATCTTAGAAATCGCAAAAACACTATGACCTGTAAATATTTGAAAAGTAAAGAAATTATCAAAATTAAATATCTTTTTACGATACAAAATTTAGAAAAAGGTAGTAATTTCAGTTTCAATTTGTAACACATCAGTTCCATTTTTATAGTTAATTGATATGTTGCCATTTTATTCTCGTGTACACCTATCTATCTAGTTTAAAATGAATAGCTATTTAGAATTTTGAAAAGGAAATTTGAAACTCAGTTAATGGAATGGATAGTTTTAGTTACAAGAAACCGAGGTTAGATCCTGCCATTCTGTTTTTTTTTTTTTGTTGCCAATTTAAAATGAATATTTAAAAGATTCCATTTAACTTCGAAAACGAGGAAATAACGACTCTTTTTAAAAATTTTTAGCGGATGCAACAATTCTCGACATTAAAAACATAACCGTTAACTTTTGAAGGGCTCTAATTCATTTTGATGGTTGTAGCAATAATTACTTTTATTTTAATATTGACATCTTTTTTATTTTTGACAAGTTCCATCTCCTGCAACATATTTTTATAATTGCAGCGTGCGAGATCAGCGAGATATTTCAAATGGTTTTCTTTTTTCGAAAAACGAAAATGAAACAAACGATTATTAAGAGTGGCGTTTTAATGAATCGTAACCGCCATTTTGGAAGTCTGGAATAAAAAGGATGATGAGTTCCATTAAAAAGAACAATTAGGGAAGATTCTTGTCAAACAGTATTATGTTCCACTCTTTTTGTAATCGAACCTTTTAAAGCCATATTTTAAAATGGGATATTTATTGACGTAATTACATTGTTAGATGCGCAAAGTCGAATAGCGCGTTTAATGTGGCTTTTGTTTTACGTTTCGGTGTGATGGCAACACACACATATAAATCGACGTTTTCGATTTCTATGGATGGTTTTCATTAAGAAGGGTAAAGGCAGCGAGAAAAATTGCTTTAAACTAGCGTGAGAAAATGGATGATGTAACGAATAACAACAGAGGAAAAAAATGCGACACCTTCGGAATTATTTGTTTATTGTTATTTAAGGCAGAGTACCTTCGTATTTAAGAAAGGAACAATAATTGCTTCACAATTTAATTAACTGATAATTAGAACACAAAAATGGTAAAATAAAAAATATGCATTCTTAATTTTTAAATAAACATTATTAAAACATCTTAAAAATCTGAAAAGCACTTTACAGCATTTTTTAATTTATTGTATAAGCATATGTATTGTGAATATTTTTAAAAGTTGAGAAATCTTCAACATTAAAATCTTTTACGATACAAAATTTAGAAAAAAGGAAGTTACAATTTGTAACACATCAGTTCCATTTTTATAGTTAATTGATATGTCGTCATTTTATTCTTGTGTACACGTATCTACCTAGCTTCAAATGAATAGCAATTTAGAATTTTTGAAAAGGAAATTCGAAACTCAGTTAATGGAATGGATAGGTTTAGTTACAAAGAAACCGAATTAGATCATGCCATTCCATTTGTTTTTGTTTGCCAACTTAAAATTAATAAAAAGCTTCTATTAACTTCGAAAACGAGAAAGTAACGACTCTTTTAAAATTTTAGCGGATGCAACAATTCTCGGCATTAAAAACATAACCGTTAACTTCTGAAGGAATCTAATTCATTCTGATAGTTGCAGCAATAATTACTTTTATTTTAATATTGACATCTTTTTTTTTTATTTTTGACAAGTTCCGTCTTACAACATATTTTTGTAATTGTAGCGTGCGAGATGAGCGAGATATTTCAAATGGTTTCTTTTTTCAAAAACCAAAATGGAAACAAACGATTATTAAGAGTGGCGTTTTAATGAATCGTAACCACCATTTTGGAAGTTTGGAATAAAAACGTTGATGAGTTCCATTAAAAGAAAAAAAATTAGGGAAGATTCTTGTCAAGCAGTATGATGTTCAATCTTTTTGTAATCGAACCTTTTTTAAAGCCACCATATTTTAAAATGGGATATTTATTGACGTAATTACATTGTTCGATGCGCAAGTCGAATAGCGCGTTTAATGTGGCTTTTGTTTTACGTTTCTGTGAGATGGCAACACAGATAAATCGACGACTTTGCGTTCTATGATGGTTTTCATTAAAGGCAGCGAAAAAATTGCTTTAAACCAGCGTGAAAAAATGGATGTGATTTGTAACGAGTAACAAATGGCAGCTGAAAAGTACCACACCATCGAAATTTCGTTTTATTTTGTAATCTCAATATTTCACGCCATTCGAAGCTAAAAAGTTTTCGCTAAAATAAATATAAATATTTTTACATATTTTATTGTTAAACATATTCTAGCATTTCATTTAAGTGAAATTTAATGTATTATAATATACCGTTATTATTTCGATAATAAGCATTAACTCAATCACTGTTAAACTACAGTTGAATTTTTAATATGTCATCATAAATATATAACACGATTTTAAAAATATCCGATTTAAAAAAAATTTTTTTTTAAATTCGAATTAATCTCTATGGAGATAGCTACAAAAGCAATAAGATTAATGGTAAATAAATAATAAATATACTTGTTATTTTAAGGCAGAGAGAGTATTCTCGTATTTCGGAAAGGAATAATGATTGCTTCACAATTTAATTAACTGATAATTAGCCTGTAATGATCCTAAAATAACAAAGACAAAAATATACATTCTTAATTTTAAAAATAAACATTATTAAAACATCTTAAAATCGCAAAATCATTTTATCCTGCTTTCATTTATTTTATAAGCATATGACCTGTAAATATTTGAAAAGTTAGGAAGTTTACGATACAAAAATTAGAAAAAGAAGACGTAATTTCAGTTACAATTTGTAACACATCAGTTCATTTTTTTATAGTTAATTGATAAGTTGCCCTTTTATTCTTGTGTACACATATCTACCTAGCTTCAAATGAATAGCAATTTAGATTTTCGTATTACATTATACATTATTACAAAACATGCACAATTTTAAAAATATTCGATTTAAAACAAATTTTTAAAAAAGATTCTAAATAATCTCTATGGAGATAGCTACAAAAGGAGTAAAATTAATGGTAAATAAATAATAAATATACTTGTTATTTTAAGGCAGAGTGCATTCGTATTTAAGAAAGGAACAATAATTGCTTCACAATTTAATTAACAGATAATTAGAACACAAAATGGCAAAGATAAAAAATATACATTCTTAATTTTTAAATAAACATTATTAAAACATCTTAAAAATCTGAAAAACACTTTACAGCATTTTAATTTATTGTATAAGCATATGTATTGTGAATATTTTAAAAGTTAAGAAATCTTCAAAATTAAATATCTTTTACGATACAAAATTTAGAAAAAGGAAGTTACAATTTGTAACACATCAGTTCCATTTTTTATAGTTAATGGATATGTCGTCATTTTATTCTTGTGTACACCTATCTATCTAGTTTAAAATGAATAGCAATTTAGAATTTTTGAAAAGGAAATTCGAAACTCAGTTAATGGAATGGATAGGTTTAGTTACAAAGAAACCGAATTAGATCATGCCATTCCATTTTTTTTTTGTTGCCAACTTAAAATGAATATTTAAAAAGCTTCTATTTAACTTCGAAAACGAGCAAGTAACGACTCTTTAAAATCTTAGTGGATGTAACAATTCTCGACATTAAAAACATAACCGTTAACTTCTGAAAGGAATCTAATTCATTTTGATGGTTGTAGCAATAATTACTTTTATTTTAATATTGACATCTTTTTTTTATTTTTGACAAGTTCCATCTCCTGCAACATATTTTTATAATTGCAGCGTGCGAGTGCGAGATATTTCAAATGGCTTTCTTTTTTCGAAAAACGAAAATGGAAACAAACGATTATTAAGAGTGGCGTTTTAATGAATCGTAACCGCCATTTTGGAAGTCTGGAATAAAAAAGGATGATGAGTTCCATTAAAAGAACAATTAAGGGGGAAAGATTCTTGTCAAGAAGTGTGATGTTCCACTCTTTTGTAACAGAACCTTTTTTAAAGCCATATTTTAAAGGGGATATTTATTGACGTAATTAAAAATTGTTCTATGCGAAGTCGAATAGCGCGTCTAATATAGCTTTTGTTTTTACGTTTCGGTGAGATGGCAATACAGATAAATCGACAATTTCGTGTTCTATGAATGGTTTTCATTAAAGGCAGCGAAAAAAAAAAAATGCTTTTAAACTACCTTAAAAAATGAATGACCTTTGTAATTAAATTGTATTAAGTAATTAAATTCTTCGATGCGCAAGTCGAATAGCGTGTTCAATATGGCTTTTGTTTTACGTTTCGGTGAGATGGCAACACAGATAAATCGGCATGGACGGTTTTCATTAAACAGGTTAAAGGCAACTAGAAAACTGCTTTAAACTAGAGTAAAAACAAGTAATATATAAAAAAAAATTTAAGTCAATTCCTCCTTTTTTTCACTATATTGCAGAAATGTCCTTTACAAATAAAGTTGACATTTTCCTCTTACATCTGGCGCCATCTATTATTAGATCCATGCAACTTAAATATAAAAAAAACTAAAATTAATTAATTAAATTTAATTAATGGATTAATATTTGAAAAAAACTCTATTAACATCAAGTGTCATCCACTACAAGTTAAAAAAAAATGTATTTGAACATGAGTGGATGAATAAAAAAAGTATTTTATTAACGTTTGAATATTTGAACAAGATATTTATAGGGTGAGTGTGAACTAATAGTAGGAATTTAAAAAAAAATGGATGAAATTTGTAATTAATTTGTATCGACGTAATGAAATTGTTCGATACGCAAAAATAGCGCGCGTTCAATATGGCTTTTTGTTAAACGTTTCGGTGAGATGGTAACACAGATAAATCGACATCTTCCGAGTTCTATGGATGGTTTTCATTAAGCAGTGTAAAGGCAGCGCAGAAAATTGCTTTTAAACTAGCGTGAAAAAATGGATGACATTTGTAACGAGTAACAAATGGCAGAGGAAAAAGTACGACACCTTCGGAATTTCGTTTTATTTTTGTTATCCCAATATTTCACGCCGTTCGAAGCTAAAAGTTTCGCAGCGTACTTTTTTTTGCTTTGTTCTTTTTATTTTTTTTGCGTGTGTGTTTAGTTGTTGTTTCCGTTACGTCTAAGCCTTAAATTGGATTAAAGAAATGTAGCAAGACAAGCTTCTAGCCCAGAGATATCAGACAGTGTACTAGGATATTCTTTATAATAAAAATGTCTGTTTTGTAACGAGAGGAAATAGATAATTTTTTTTTTTTTCTTGTTTGCTAATCTATGTTTGTCTTTTCTTGGTAACTGAACATTAAATTCCTGACGGATATCTAAAAGAAAAATGTTTTTTTTTTTCTTTCTTTTTACTGAAAAGAAATATGATAGCCGTAAAAGAAATTTTCTAACTCGGAAGAATTTTACCATGATACGGAAACATCTATTTTCTTTCTATCGAGAAATAATATCGAAGTATTTTTTTTAATTACTAATTTGGAACAAACATCTTTGATAACAAAGAACAAATCAAATCAAATTATGGAGAAAATACATAAATCTTGTCAGATTTCAAAAGGTCAAACAATAAAAATAACAAAAAAGTTTGTTAAGTCACATTTTTATCAATTTACTGTAAATTAATAGAATTTTCATAAGAAATACAATTCCCACATTTTTTTCACTATAATTGTATTTACTTAATTTATTTATTTTTATTGTAATAATCACTTATGTTATTCCATTTTCCTAAATTCAGCATTACTTGAGTGAATATATTAAAGATGAAGTGATAATCTGAAGGCTTTAATGAGACTAATATTGTAGCATTTTTTCCACGAGAAGAGTTCTAGCATTTCGTTCCCAGGAGAGAGGAAGGTATATTTTTGACAAGTATATAATAACATCCTACCATTCAAATTTGACAGCAGATATATATAGCATAGCATTCAGTGTTTTGTACTTATAAAAACAACCTGTCACTAAAATCAGACAGCATATAATCAGTGTCATGGATAATGAGATCTCATGAAATTAGCGATTGTCTTATGTGATCTTCACAGGTCGAAACAATTATTGATGGAATATGGACTACACCATGAGTTGTTGCATCGGGATGGGTGATAGGCCCTGGGCTGAAGAAGTGTCGACTCCAATGAGAAGGAAGGAACTGCCCCTCTCCCTCTTGACGGAGTTTCTTAAAGGGAGGTTTATGCAGATGAAGAAAGAGATTTCTGCGACGAGTCGACAAGATGGGCTGTATTTTCTTATGAGCCCTTGTGGTTTCGTGTGTCACGCCGTGGGATAATTAAGATCTGATGCAGACCAGGTGCATTAGATTCGACGTAGATTCGAGAACTCTGAAAAGCTCCGGCCTTGGAATAAACTGCACTCGTGTAATTAATTTATATCTTTAATCGTCATTTCTGCGTAAATAGAATTCTGTATATATAAATAATGCTTGTAAATAAAATTTAAAATGTTCCCATGTACCTGAAAGTAGCCCTCTTCTTGAGGTCATTATAGGTCCAGTATAGGCCGGGACGTTACAATATATTAGTAAGAAATGCATGTAAATTAAGAAGGTATGCATTACTATTAGTATAGAGCTTAATAATACTTATTTTTTAATCTACTCGTGGAATTTTTCTTAGGTTTACAACAGAAATAAATTAAAGGAAATTTGGAACATTAAATATTGCTAAAGAAGTTTTAAGGTAAATGTGAAAAATTAATTATTAATAAATGGTAGTCCTTCAAATATTTACAATTTAACATTCATAAAATTTAATTTCTTGTAAAAAAACATTTAGTTCTATATGAGAAGAATAATGGCAACTATTGAAATTTATAAATAAATTTTACGAGAATTTTGGCAACGAGTTTTAAGATAATCAATATTCTGCATTGGAATGCTTCATACATCTTGAAAATTATTCATTATACTCAAGCGACAAGCATAGCAAAATTTACGACTTTCGCTGTGTAATTTTTTTTAATAAGTACATTTCTTAATTTTAAGTAATAAGTAATAATTAATAAGTGCATTTTTTAATTTTTAGAGTCGAAAAAGAATTGTAAAATTTCAGTAACATCATGGCCAATACTAGGCTTATAATGGCTTCAAGAAGAGGGCCACTTTCAGGTTCACGGGAACACTTTTAATTTTTATTTACAAACATTATATATACAGAAGTCTAACTACTACATATTATTTTTTACAAAAAAAAAAAAAAAAAAAACAATGAAATAAATTTGATTCGTAAGTGCAGTTCACTCAAAGACGTAGATTTTCAGAGTTCTTGAGTATACGATGAATCTAATTTACAGGTCTGAGGTTGACTTTAACCGAGAACACCTAGAAGGGGTAGACATCGGTCGAATCTCCGGCCTGTTTAGCTGCTTCAAAGAAAATGAGCAAAACACTTATTGTTGACTCGTCGAAGAATACTGTCTTTTCTTCTCCTTTCCTTCTCCTTTAAGAAAATCTGCCAAGAGGTGGGTAGTCAGCTGCCTTCACTTCTCATTGGAGTTGACACTTGCTCAGCCTATGGTCTATCCTCAATAATTAAGCGACAACTTATGGTGTGTTACATATTCCATCTGTAATTGTTTCGACCTTTGACAAGTCTACAAATTCTCATTTGATGAGGTCTCATTATCCATGATACTTTCAGCGACAGATTGTTCTCATTAGTACAAAACATTGTATGCCATATTAAAATCCACAACACTGCTTATTTGCTATCAAATTTGAGTGATATGTTGCTATTATGTACTTTTTAAAGAATATACATTCCTCTCTCTTGGAGACGAAATACTACAACTCTTCTCGCGGAAAAAAATACTACATGGTCATTTCTTTTGTTACAATTTCATTCATGAAAATTCTGAAGAGTCTATTTAAGTACAATTTG
Organism: Caerostris extrusa; assembly: GCA_021605095.1. Taxonomy (NCBI): domain Eukaryota; kingdom Metazoa; phylum Arthropoda; class Arachnida; order Araneae; family Araneidae; genus Caerostris; species Caerostris extrusa. The sequence goes on from BPLR01021085.1 coordinate 22,107, forward strand.
TCATAAATATTATTTGAAAAAAATATGAATACAATATTAAAAAAACATCACAGCACTTATTTCATACTATAGAGAGTATAAGGCTATCAAATGTTTTTGTATATATATTTTGATGTTTTTTCAATTGTTTCAAGTTGTTATTATTCAAAATCTATGATCAACAACTTTATTTGTTCAATAACTAAAGGTTGGTTAATGGTCATTTGAATTCACAACGAGGGCTACTTATAGTTGCAAATCTATTCGCAATCCACCAAATTCGTGCCCTTTTACAACTTTAGCTTTCTTATTTATTCTAAAAATTACAAAACATAAGTATCTCCATTCGTATGTTCGAATATTTTGTTAGTAAACAACTTCCAAGTATCATTAGTAAGTATTTTTTTATTATTTTTATTACAAGAATAAGTTTTTAACTGAGGTACTCAACATTCAGCCACCATGAAGAAATCGCGCCAATATGGCATAAACAAAAACATCGAGAATCAAGTATTTGTATAAACTTGAAAAATGCATTAGAACAAAAATATTCCACGCAAAATTTTTTGCTGTGTGAAAGAGCACGTTTCAAAACCCTTCTATCATAATTTTCAATGGCAGGAACTGTTGAGAAAAACATTTTCAAGGAACCAAAGCTGAAAATATTTCTTCACTTATTCATTAGGAATGAACATTTCAAAAATTTGCAATTTCTGTTAATAGTTAGTTTAACTAGTAATATATCATTTGAATTGAAGTATGTATTTAATATGATATTTTTAATGTTAAAATACTAATTAGTTTGCTTCTTTTAAATTTTATTAGTTCTCTTTATTTAACAAATGAGCTTGCAACGGACAAATTAGATTTCTGAAATGAAATAGCTAAGTTCGAAACCCGACAAACCATGGAGAATCGAAAATTTCCGTGTCTTTGCAAGAAATAAACACAATAAATCGGTTAGCTTTGTTGAGAAAAAATGCAAGTATGCATCTCAAAATGTTTACCATACTGTGAAATCTTGCCTATAATCGATCATATAGTATTCAATATAGTTAGAAAATACACTGACTACAAAAATTGAATTCAACATCTAAATAAAAATTCGTCGCACAAAAAAACTAAATTAATGAAAAATCATCCACAAAACAAAAAAGCTTTAAATTCTCTTAATAAAATACTCTAAAAATAATTAATAAAAAAGTGAGAGTTCATAACAGCAAATGTGACTTTCTGTTTAAAATTTCTTTAATCAATTTAAGGGAATATTATATTAAGAAGTATTTTTAAACAACAGAAAACATATTTCATACTACTGCGAAATCGTTTTCCGAAGAAAACATGCAATTTATCAATATCGGTAAAACATTTCACTACAGCATAACAAAAAGCCAAATGTTCTGTACCACCTGATAAAAAATTTCTTCATTTTAAAAACACATAAATTATATAAAAATGATAATATTATATCCTTAAGAAATAAACAAAAAATTCTATTATGACAAAATCTATTTCTTTGAAGTCTATAGAATAAGAATGTTTTATCCAAGAATCCTTTATTCTTTCTGGGTATGGGTCTGATATATTGAAGGAACAATGTAATGATGATTTATGGAGTAGGATACCATAAATCTATGGACATAAATCAATATTCATATGTCACCTTCATTGATGGTACTATAATTAAAAAAAATTATCGATAGCAGAAACTCTATGTTCAAGGATTAAATATGCCTGTATAGATTATCTTAAACTAAGTACCTTTTAAAATACGGCACTTTTTCACTATCACATATGATTAATTTCAATTTTTTATGCATTCAATATATTTTTCAAAAAAATTACGCGTAGTAGAAGACATTTTTTTATAATTTTTAACTGCATCTATTATGTTATTTTTTTTCTTCTAATGCAGCTGGCAAATAGACCGTGATCTTTCGCCATAAGGGCTGCACCGATGTTATTCACTTTGCATTACCCAGGGGGCGCGTGTAGCTTGAAGATACGGACGCGGAGTAACAATGCCCCCGCAGCGATCTACGATCCTATTAGGACCGGGACCTACGGCTTAAAGTGGATTCCAAACCACTACAACACCCATGGGCAAAGCCGGGATTTGAACCCGATACCTGCGGTACCGAACGCCAGAGCGCTAGCCATTCGGCCATCAGGCCCCTCTATTATGTTATCAAAAGTGTAAATTTTTATGTTTAATAATAATATACTGAATATAAATGATAAATACAACATACAAAAAAACAACTTCTGTTATTAATAAGAATTTTAAAAAACCCCACAACTTGCCTACATTCTAAAAAATCAGTGTTAACGGGATGTTAGATAATGTTGTCAGATCGTCAGATGCAATTATACACTTCCTTATCTTACATTCACTGAATTGCATTCGTACTTGATATTTTGTACCGAAGTATTGCTATAGCAATATATACTATAGCAATACTTTGTGCCAACTTTCAGACAACTTTAAGGTTTTCTGTAAAACTTTGAAAGCTTTTCCATGAGTCGATTTCAAAATGAACGATCTTACTTCAAAACATATAAATTTTATTCTCGCTTTCAGAAATATCAGTTTTCTGAATTCTCTTATTTAACTATCCATCTGAACATTTCACTACTATGTCTAGATGTCTGTTATTTCCTTCCTTATTTTGTGACGTTCAATATTCAATTACTCTTAATATCAAGTGCTCTTGAAAGATTATTCTACAATTTGTTTCTAATACAGATAGCAATACAGAGACAATCTTTATGCCATAAGCAAAGGCTACACAGATTTTAGTCATTTAGCACTACCCAGGGGCAAGTGTAGCTTGAAGATATGCTACGGACGCGAGTAACACTACCCCCACAACGCTCTACGATCCTATTAGACCGGGACCTACGGTTTAAAGTGGATTCAGATCCACTACAAACATCCATGGTAGTCGGGACTCTAGGCCAAAACGAGCGGTACCAAACGGCTAATCGCTAGCCACTCGGTCATCAAACCACTTAGGAGCAATTTTTAAATCCTAATATATTTTGGAATTCGTGGATTACTTAGAAGTGGCATTTTCAAATATTGACACTTTCATACAATTTTCAACAAAAGAGAATAATTTTTGTATCAAAATGAATCCTATGAGTATGCTCACGAATTAAAGAAAAACGAAACTATTTTATTTCTTCAAGTCATGTAGCATTAAATAGATTCGATTTCTCTCCCAAGTACTATAGATAAAGTAAATTCATTTTTTAGTCCAACAGTCAGTGAGTTGCACTCCGTTTACGGAGTCGGGGCACGTCCGGCTCTAATTGGTGTTGCGATACGCCTGAAACGCGAAGTGATTCATCGGCCTCCAGGGTCCTGCAGATCGCACTTAACAGCTTAGATGGAAACGATCACTCGGCACAAATCTTCATTCACGGCCATGCATCTTCGCACAGCCAACACTCCGCCAAGCGCATCAAGACTTCGATAATATGGAGCATTTAACTCTGGCATCCAATTTGGCGATTTTAGTATTTTCTGACTTCAACTAGAGAACTTATTTTAAAAATGTTTCGTATGATTTCCAAAAAGAAAATTGCAAAAATGTAAAAAAAATGGCTACAGTAATAATACATAGATGTTTATTAACCCATTTCTGTTCACGAACGAGATAAGTTCTAAATCTGTCTCAGCTGGACTCATTACTCATGGTTCTGAGAGTTCAGTTCGTTTGTGAGCATATTGGCTAGAATATTTGCTCGATTTGAATTCATTCATGAACCTTGAGACACTAACAGTTTTTCGATAAGAATTGTTTGTGATCGGTAAAGTATTTTTTTAATCATTGATAGGTTCTTGCTTTATGAACAGCTCACTGATGAAAGGAGCATATTGTATTTCCAAGAAGTCTTTTAATTGCAGTTGACTTTCCAGAAAACTAAAAGCATCCAAATATTTTCAATGGAATTAAGGTCCATACGCACAATTCCCTCACTCACCATATAGTCGTCGGCCAACATAACTCTACTCTGCATTAAGATTCATTAAAATGAAAGTAGGATCAACTAATGCAGCGTACAATCTCACAGTGGGGTCTAGATTTCATTCGATACCGTGCTGCCGTCATAAAACCACTCTAAAAATGTGCACGTCAGCGCGATATCCCAACGAAATCTCTGCCCAAACTGTGATGCTTCCACCTTGAAATGTCGGATGTTCGGTGAAGTTCTGAAGTCGATTGCGTGTGCCTTTTTTTCTTCAGATCTATACACGCTTTTCATTTGTTTGCAGGATAAATCACGAGTTGTGAGCGTGACTTTGCCCCAATAAACACAATCCAACCGACATGTTGCCGACACAACTTTCGTGCCCCTCTGAATAGTAAGGATAGAAGAAAACTCTGGATACCCGGGCATTCAGTTTAGTCCTGTGTAGCCTTCAGCCTGGAGTAACGACAGTCATCGTCTAACCAATGGACGCTGCAACCAAAGATGTCACACGTGTGGACGTCGCTATTCAATTTCGCTTGTCTTCAACAACAATATATCGATGTTGCATATGATTGTTAACCTTTGAACGACCGCCCACAGATCTTCGAATAACTGTTTGGCTAGTTAGGAATTATTTCCATAACAGTAAAATTACGGAATTATGAATGCCGAAAAAGAGCAGCATCTGTCATCAATTATCCTGCTTCAATGCGCTCGATAACAAGCCAGAGCTCAGAAACTTCCTTTAATCTTCTGTAAGCCATAGAAACGTTTCTGTATTAAAAATATCGCATCTGTATTTTACAAAAGTACTTTTTATAAACACCTACATGTAACTCCTGTAATCTTTCACAATTTTAGCATTTTATACGACTGACTTTCTTGCATATTCTCGACTTTTCTCGACATGGAACCAACATGATTGTTCATATTTGCATACTTCAATCTAATTCCGCAACAAATTGCAACTCCTTCAATTCATATTGACTTTCTGAAATTAACACTTTCTTCAGCGTTCTTAAATTTTGGCAATCAGTGTATATACTTATATACTGTATAATAGTTTTTTTACGAGCATATTACAAGATATTACATAGTTAAATCAATTATTCTGTGTGCATGTTTATAGTATTTTTATTTTACAGATTATACCTTTTTTTTTTTCAAAGAAACAAATTGTGTTAAATAAAAAAGTATCATATGTCCAGTCTACATATTTACTTAAGAATACTTTAAAAAATTATAAATGATTTTAAAATGTTCTAAAAGCCCTTTATTTTAAAAAGCTAATTTTTAATCAAAAGAAATTTTGTTCAATATTTATACACTCGTTCATAAATATTCCAACGAAATTCACAAATTAAAATATATTAAACGAGCTTTTAGGTATCCCGACATCTAAAATCCTAACTCCATCAATTGCAAAAGTCAATTGAAACGGGGTTTATTTTTAAAAACATCCAGAACCATGTCGCGTAAATATGTGGAAAACCATAATTTGTCCAAATGGACTCGAGACATTATTGAGTGGAAACGAGGTCGCAATTTGAGTTCCCAGCGGCAAAATAATGCCCTCTCCGACTTTAAACTTCGCTGATGCCGAGTTCAAACCAGGCCATTAAAGAAAAGTAAGCATTTGAATCATAAACCTGATTTGTAATTATAAACAGATAAGGGGCCTAGGGCTACTGCAATCAATGGTAATAAACCAATGGATTTCTGGTTAAGTTATCCCCAGATTTAGGACTAATAATTTCCATTTATAAATAAAGCCTTCTTATGAATAAAGTTAATGCAGCAAAATGGTTTAACATTTTAAAGATTTATGAGATATTTTTGTATTATTAACATAAATCAGTGTCGAATACTAACTTTATAAAGAAGCAATGGTTCGAATACTACAAGAAGCACTATCCAATTCAGACAGAAGTCTGTTAAGTGATGGTTAAATTATCTTTTGTAGACAATTCACTAATTTTTAGACACTATTTAAACATTAATCTACCTATATTTTGAAAAAGCCAGACAATCCAAAATGCACTACAGAGACTGTCAATTGGTCAATAGTTGTATTTAGAAACACATATTTCCTGCCGGTTTTAAAACACACATAAATAAATCCCGCCAATATCATCGTTTACTATAAATAAAAGTGTTTGAAATGAAAATTTCTCGAGCTGCGCAAGGAGATGAATTTGTTTTAAACACTAACTTATACTCTTGACAGGCGTGCTGAAAAGTTCGTAGGATGACACATAGATGACGCTACTAGTATTAAATACATGTGAGTTTTAGTTAGCCCTAACCTTCAAAAGACACGTGTATAAATTTGACAGCTGTTGCACTATTAGTATGTGAGTTATAGCATTTTTAGTGAAGTTATAGCATTTGTAGTGTTCATCACGTGCAGTCCACTCGGCTGACTGCCGATTGGACTCCGGTGTGAAATGATGAAGCCATGTTTCATCCATTGTCCCATATCGACGCAAAAATTCGGGTTTATTACGATTGAACAGCTCCAAACACTACTTAGAATCATCAATTTGTTGTTGTTTTGGGTCGATTGTGAGCTCGCGCGGCACCCAATTTGAACAGAGCTTTCGCATATCCAAATATTCATTCACGATATGTCCAACACGTTCCTTTGATACCTTTATGGTCTCAGCTATCTTAATCAACTTCACTTTACGGTTATGAGAAATTATTTTGTGGACTTTTTTTGATGTTTTCGTCGGTAACAGCCTCTTTGGGGCGTCCACTGAGTGCATCATCCTCGGTGCTCATTTCGCCTCGTTTAAATTTAGCAAACCACTTCTCTATGGTTGATTTTCCTGAGCAAAGTCCGAATAATGCTTATCAAGCCAAGCCTTGGTTTCAATAGTATTTTTTTCGCCAAAAAGCAATGCTTTATTAACACACTTCACTCGAAAAAAGGCTATAACTCACATACTAAAAACAACGCCAAATTTATACACGTGTCTTTTTTGAAGGTTAGGGGCTAACTAAAAATCATATCATTAATACCAGTAGCGCCATCTATATGTCAGCCTATGGACTTTTCAGCCCACCTGTTACTTAATTTTTATTTATTATTATTATTTTTAATTATTTTATAGCTTCACATTTTTGGAGACTGCACGGACTTCTAGTAGGACAACATCATGTTCACACATGATAAAAAAATCTCACTATCTAGTGCAAAATGTCCGATATCGATTGTTCGGTAAATTTTTATCAGAATAATTATCATGAATAATTGTTATTAAAGTATTTAAAAATATTTTACGTTAAAATGGTTTTTTTTTTATAGAAAAATGAATAAAATAAAAAATATTCAAACATAAAATAAATATAAAAATTAAAAACTAAATCTTGTACATTTCGAACTAGATACAAATATAATTACATTGATTGAACATATGTTTGAAATAATTCTTTAACACTTATTTTTTTCTGAATATTAAGCAAATATTATTTGAAACAAACGATAAATGAAATGTATAATTAAAAAACAATTTTAAATATAAAAATTATAGTTTTCGCTTTTTAAAAAAAATAATTAATTAGAATTTGTTTTGTTGTTTGGCAACATACCAGATAAAAATTCAGAAAAAAAACTTCTTTGCTTTTTTTTTAAGGTATGAAAAAAATATACAAACACGCACGCAAACAAATACAACAATACATTATTTTATAGATAAAATATAAAATATACACTACACTAGAATTGCAAACCTAAATCTATGAAAATAATTAATTTTATTCAAGCATTTATCGCCAAACGATAACTATGCCCACTAATAAATAAAAAAAAAAATAAATAAGTTTATTCTATCTCGTACAAACAAATTCTGAACATCATTTGTTCAATCGATCCATTATAGGTAGTAGTCTCGACAATCCTGGCCAACAAGGTAACAAGATTAGAATTTGTACTTTTAGTTTCATTGATTGTGTATATGTGATGCCAAAAAAAAAGAGAATGTAATATTTCATAACGGTATAGATATTTCACTGTTGCCACAGAACCATAAAACACGCAAGGCTCATAGTGACACGCGAAATTCTGATTCAGGAAAGAGCTCTGTATAGCAGGTATTTGGTGAGAAAAAGAAAATGATTGCAATACTATTGAATGCTTTCGAAGATTAATGCTTGCTTATAACAAAAACTTTTAGCGAATCGTTCTTTTTTTGGATTGGACTCGTGCAATAACAGAAAATTATTCCTGAATATTAAATTTAAGCTTAAATTAATTTGCTATATAGCACTGATTCGTAATTCTAAAAGATTATTTTTGTTACGATTTTATTGCAATTCAAACTTTTATTCTACTTCTCCAATATTCAAAAATAAATAAATAAAAAAGATAAAAACTAAACCAGTTCTTAAACAGGTATATGTTACTCTAATTATCTAATAGTTATAAATATTGTTAAAATACAGGTATAAATGCCACCTCTTTTAGTAAAACATTTTTTTTCAAATACTAAATAAATAAATATTTGGTTTTTACATTGTTAATTAAAACCATTCTCTAAATGTTTCCCTTTTTTTTATTAGCTTTAAAGTATTACAGTTAGGTGATCAGTTTTAAAAAAAAAATAATCTTATTAAGAAATATATTTCATCTTTTTAAAAAATAATATAAAATGCCATATTGTCTTTTGAATAATCTGTTTACAATTTATCACTTAACTAATAACTTATTTTAAAATTAATCAATATAATTAAGTTAACAAAATCCAAAAAAATATATATTGACTAAAGGTTTTGCCTAACTAAATAATAATATTTATAAGGAAATAAATATATTTTTATTCGATTATAAGTAATATTTTTTTATTTCTTATCAATGGGGAAAATATTACCTCAAGTATGCCCCGATAAATGAATTTCACGCATGTATTAATACTGAAGATGCATGGAATTATCAATAATGAAAGTAAGTGGGATACATAATATTTACATATATTAGTAATAAGGAAAAAGACTCAAAAACAAGGGGAATAAAGATATGCTGTATAGTTCGTGTTTAGTCAAAGATCGATCTACGCGTCTGATACTGCGAAATGATCTACAAAACGGTCAGGGGTCACATAGGCCTTCAGTCTGACTCTGAGTTTCTTGCAGTTCTGCAGTGGAACGCGAATGGGGTTTGTTCCATTATCATCGATGGCATTGCTACACACGGTTTGTGGTCGATTGTCTCCGCAAGCTCCTTCACAAAGGTAAACTGGCTCTGACCCTCTCTGTCTCCCTGTGTGTTAACCAGGGAAGAAATGGATATGTCTCGCCTTTTCTTCCTGTACTTCAATTCCCTCCCTGTTTCTTTTATGGAAGCGTTATTGGATTGCCAGACTTAAGCTCATGGATAACTGGTTGTCATTTATTTCCATCTTGTTCTTTGTATTTATTTTTAATGATATCTGATGTCTTGTAAGTGTCATTGGAAACAAAAATGTAGTTCGTGTTGTATTCTTTTACTTTATCTCAGTTGGTAGAAATGTTCGTAAAGTTACAGAAAATAAATCTAATTTGTTGTCAAATTCATTATGAAAAGCAACTATCAAAATTAAGCAAATAGTTATTTCTAAATAAAAAATAAGCGACCAGACGCATTGCCTGATCATGTAATTATGTCAATTTATATAAGTATATCATTACAATTGTTTAAAATTTATAACTCAGATAAGGAAATAAATAAAAAAAAAAAATACTTTCTTTCTGGCTCAAACTGCAAATCACGGGGGTTGCAATCAAAATATCAATGACTCTTTTGTTACTTCCAGATACACCTAATTTGCAAAGTTTATTCCCCCTCTTCAATCAGGAGTCTATATTAAAACTTGAAAAACAAAAAAGATTCGACAACTCTCTTGCGAGGACGATCCTCAAAAACATTCCTAAAGCTTTTGGGGAGAAGAACAACTTAATGAAAAGAACTTAAAAGCTTCTGCAATTTCACTAACTGACAAATCAGGCTGCAGATGAAAAGCAGCCACCATTCGCTTCGCCCGGCTCTTCGATTGGCAGTGCCATTATGGCTCCCGAAGACTGAAGCAAAACTTTCTGCTTGAGAAGCTCTTCCACTTTCATTTTCACCATGGATAAGAACGGTCTCATTTAAAAGACGTATAATCAGCCGCAAGCACTTCATCTGCAGAAGCTTTGTCCCTAGCCATTTCGCCAGATAAGTTCGTATGTTCCCCCTTAGATGGGTTCAAATGTGAACTTAATTTATTGTCTAAGGTAATGCCATCAGGTTAGTTGATCGTTTCGAAAAAGTTTTATGAAATACAGCATTTATGTCAGTCAAATGGCCTCTTCAAATCTTTTTTTCTGTTAATTTTAAGTGCTTACTTTAAAGATTGCAAATTTGCTAGAATTATTTATCAGGCCTTAGTAGTATTTTAAAGAATTTTTCAAAAGTACATAAACGATAATACGTTATAGTGTTCGCAAATTTTAAAAAGAAAAGAAATATATGATATCTCAATGTTCAATTTCTCAATGGAAAATATTCGTGATCAATTTTCTATTGGTCAAGGCTCACTGACTCTTTTTCTAATGTTTTTATAAAATCTTCAGCAATACGTAACTT
>BPLR01021086.1:0-87500 GCA_021605095.1 Caerostris extrusa
CTTGCAATGCTGTCCTGCAACAGCCTTCTGGTGTGTACACGCTGAGGAATTACGGACAAAGGGTCAACTGCACCATGTCCATCATTTTCCCGAAACATTCCAGATCTGGCGAGTAGCGTGGGCACGCAGTCGATGCCCATAACGGAAGGACCATGGATGTGGAGACAGGAATAGTGAAAAAGGTAAAAATCCTGAATAATCTACTCTCACGATTCATACTACAACGAAAATTTCAGAAAAAATAATAATAATAAAATGCACAAATCTGTAATGGCATATTAATAATTATAAAAATTAGGGACATAATTAATATTAATAATTATAAAATTAGTGTTATAATTACATCTTAATAATTATAGTAAGTTAAGTGATGAAATAAATTAAATCCTCTGGTAATACAAAAGTTCGTGTAATTAAATTATAATTTATATTCTAAAGAAAACTTTTAATTTAAACATCTAAATTTATTTTTCAATAATTTACTTGAATTTAAATTTCCAAAAGATTGGTAAGAAAATGTTACGTAATGTTCAAAAACTGAAAAATATTAAAAATGGATGCATCAAAAAGAGTTGCAGTTCCAATTTCTAAATTTATTTAACATTTTTATCATATGCTATTAATATCAATAAAATTAACGGGCTTTTATTGTAAATCAATTTAATTGCACATTTAAGGAATTAGAAGCAGAACAACAATTACAGAAAGCAAGATAAAAAAATGCTTAGATTTATTTAATTTAAAATTGTTATATATTATTAAAATTATAATATATTTTATTATTAAAATTATATATATTTTATTATTAAAAATATATATATTATATTATTAAAATTATATATATTTTATTATTAAAATTATATATATTATATTATTAAATATATTATATACTTAAATAAACCCCGAACATCCCACTGACAGATAATAAAGGAAAGAAATGATCTTCCTTAAGGACCTTTAAGAGCAATTATCCCACAAATCATATTGGAGAAAAAATAGAAAACTCTAGCTAAGCAACCTGATTGTAGATTAGAGATTCTTGTATAAGCTGTTTAATTCGCTGTAGAGTCTGATTTTCTGAAAGCATTCTATATATATATATATATATATATATGTATAACAATAGTGGGCCTTAGGCCGTTTTCAGGGGGTCCTTGAGGGGCGAATGACTTTCGCTCCGAGCGTCTCAGCGTGACAATGAAAGACAAGTCACATTATCTGTCGCTGGGAATGACGTAACCAGCAGTCATTTAATGTCATTCAGTAAACAAAGAAACAGTCAGTAAGCAAAGGAAGAGCAGATCAAGGCTGCTTGCCAATGTCTCTTACATGATTATTAATGAATTGGTTAGAGGTAACAAATCTAAATAAAAACGTCTGTGGAACTCAAAAATTTACAAGGGGGTATCGAAACATTCTAACCATATTGGAGAATGATTTAAAATATAATAATATAAATATTTTGAATGGAACCAAAATAGTGCAAAAATTTGTATCTGTAAATAAAATATGTTTAATTACAGATACACATTTTTACAGAGTGTAAGAAAACTTAACTATTAAAACTAACTAAACTTACTTAAACTAACTTAACTGACGAAGTACCAGTGTAAAATGCGTAGAAAAATAAATCATAAATAAATAGGCATTTTTATTTATACAAAAAAAAAAAAAAAAATCTTCAGAAGCTTATCGTAATGTATAGACAAAATAAAGCAGTAATTTACTTTTATTAGAATTTGAAAACAAAACGAATAGAAAAAAAGTCATACATTTTAAATATTTCTAAAAAAAAAAAAATTTACATTCATTACAAACTAATAATGCAATCATCAACTATAAGATTACATAATGTATTTTTTCATAGGATTGATGAAAATATCACTACTTTGAGTTAAAAGTACACTCACTAGATGTCATAAAACTATTGAATGTGATTTAAAAAGTGGGACATGCTGAACGAGTGGGTTGTAACGATGAATCTGAAAATATAAAACATTAATATCCCCCTCAAAAGAAGGCCGAAGTGTGACCAAAAACCGATTCTATCTGGAGCGGAGATTTCTTCCGTGTATTGTGTTCAATCCACATTGAAACAAATCGGTTTAAAAAGCTTTCACGAAAGGATAAGTCCAGATGAGGGTAGTAGTACAAGAGAATCATTCTAGTGAACCATTTATAAACAGGTTTGTCTCAGTGTAGACAGAACACTCAGAGGGAATCAATCCTCTGAGTCCCACTCCTAAAAGTCTGTTTTCTCCACATCAAAGGGATTTCACGCAGAGACCATTTTCGACTACCTATTACTCACAGAGGGGGAGATAATGTGGCTTGTTACTCGCTGCCAAATGGTGGCACTTGGGCGAGAACGACTCGTAATCTCGTCTGGACGTGGCTTTGTGTATGATAGATTAATCTAGCAATAGGTGGAAAGGTATTGCCTTCCGATATTGCTTGTAAAGATAACTGTTTTCCAATCGCATGAAAAAAACTCCCACCAAGAAGATTGATTATAGATGCGAGACTCTTTTATATTCGTCCTCACAACTACCATCGAGTTCCTCGTTTCTGAAAGCATCGATTAAAATCATCAACAGATTCAAACCTGGATACTACTGTATGCTAACTGCAAAAGTTACCATTGGACTATGCTTCGGAACGCACATTTGAAAAAAAAAATTTCCATTAAAATTCATTTTTAAACTACATTTTTTGTATTATAAATTGCGTAAAACTGAAATTTTGTGCAGTGCAAGAAGATGGGTTCTGAGGACTACGTCGAAGTGAGAGGAGGAGATGGTCTGGACCCCAGCATGATGTCTGTAGCTGAAGACTTCTGCGGCATGGATTCAGTTCAGGTAACATTTCATTTTTATTTGCCGCTGTTTCTATTGCCAACAATTAATGCCAAAAAGGTTTAGTAGATAAAGCACTGCTTTTCCATTTCAAGGTTGCTTGGTTCGGAATTCAAAAAGCAATAATGGAATCGAAAACTTCAGCGTCTATACTGGAGATGTGCAAGATAAATCGGCTGACGATAATAGAAAGTTTTTGCATAACGTTTTTGTATCGTCCGATATTTTTTCTTCCTAGAGCGCATGCTCATAGGAATAGCTCAGTAGTGCAGTATTACAGATATGCATGCGAAATAGGTACAATGTTTCCTATGAACATACGCGCTAGGAAGAAAAAAATATCGGACGATAAAAAAACGCTATGCAAAAACTCTCTGATGTCTATCAGTTGAGGAGGAAGATGCGAACTTAGCAGATGTTAAATTTAAGAGCATATCACACGAGATTATTTCGTTACCTTTAACATGAAGCAAGCCGGCCTTACTTACACTTTTGAATACATTTTTTCCTTTAATTTTTAAGTGAAGCCCTATTTATTTCTTGGAATATCTTTACAGCATCTTATAATTAAGATAATTACTTATAATGGCGTTATAGATCGGATATATATATATATATATATTTACACATATAGTTGGTCTCAAAGAACCTTCCTAGGAAATTCTAAAAGTGCCAAATGGAAAAGGAGCACACAACTGTGAAATTTTTTTTTCTTTTATTACTTCCGTTGAAGAATAAAAAAAGTCCATCAGGGTAAATATAGACTAAAAAATAATGAGAAAAGCACAAGTTATTATTATTATTATTTTTTGTTATCTGTCTTTCACTTCTGAACCTTTCAAGTTTTATGTCAGAACTGTCAACAAGAGTCACAGTTTGTGACAGTTCTTTTATCGACATTTTTCTCATTGCTTCCTCTTTTATTGTTCTTTCTGTTCATGAAGAGAGAAACTAATATCTGAAAAACTAACGAACGATTGCATTTAAGCATACACGAAATACACTTCATACCTTACAACTAGCGGTTAAATATTATTAATGCATTGCATTTGTGAGTTAAAAACTCATTTACGATAAAATTTCAAATTTTTGAAACATTTTCGTTTATTTTTTTGTTTATATCTCTTATTGATGAAATATACGGAATTTTATTGTTTAAGCTATATTAAAATTTACTTTAATTTTACTTTTTTATGATTTGCGAATGAAATTTACCCAAATAGTTATTTTTAAATAACATATAAACATTTGGCTATTTATTACAACTGTTGAAAATAATTGGTTTGTAGCTCTACGGTCAGTTTTTTGCATATTTTAACTAATTAGATTGGGACCTACGGTTTAGCGTGGATTCCAAACCACTCACAAACATCCATGCTACAGCCAGGATTACAAATCGGAAGCCTGTGTTACCAAAGGTCAGAGAACTAGCCAAATTGCCATCAGGCCGCCAATTGTTGAAGAAATTCACAGTATTTTTGTATACACGTTTATTCTTTAGAGATCAATGTTCTTAATAGAGAGAATGTTATTTAAATACTAACGACTGCAATAAAAAAAGTTTAACACAATCTACAGCTGTAAGCTCGTTAAGTTTCTGGGCTGGAAAATGCTTTCATTAAATCTTAAGGAAGATTGGAAGACATGAACATCAAAAGATTTTAAAGTGCGGAGGCTTCAAAAAGCAACTTTGATCTCCTAATGGAGTTTTCCACTTTAAACTTTTTAAGAAAGTGAAAAAGGTCACGATCAACATGTAGAGGAAGAAGCATAATACGAAAAAATCACAAAATACCTAATAAAACTGTTTCGGATGATCCCACATCAAGCAACAATCATATGTTGTACTAATGTATTGTTGTTATTTTAAACGCAAGGCACTTATGGTTACAGGGTACAGGTGTTATAAAGTGGCCCTATTGAGATCCATCTAGAACCCGTTCTGCTTATGGAATTTTGATGACACTTGGTATGTATATTATATGAACCATGAGGAAAGGATTTCTGCAATAGTTCAAATTTTGACCACCAGGGCGTGTAGCGCCTAAAGAAGACAAAAAATCTATAAGAATCCATAAAATTTATTGAAGTACAGAATGTGCTCCATTGACTTCAATTATGTGCTGAAAGCGCATTATAGCTGTTCAATGGTAGTGCGAAGAAACTCTCGAGAGATTTCAGCAACATGGCGTGTATTGCTGGATTTTAACTCAGGTAAAGTCCTAATTTCCCCCTCTATAAACAGTCTTTTAGGAATCTCCACAAATAGAAATCACAGGGATTTAAGTCGGGTGAACGAGGAGACAGGCATCGGGAAAAGCTCAGGATATTACCATTCTTTCAAAGTTAGCACCTCATTGTGCCACCACTATTTTGAACGAATACCAGCAAGTGTGATGTTTGAATGATTTCGGATCTCTCACCATTCTTCCTCAAGCCCATCCCTGGCGTACACATTGAAACTTACGGTTCGACTTGCTCTGCCTGGTTCTCGCAAATGTAAACCATTGCACTGATCTTCAAATCGTTAACCAGTCCTTGTTGTACTGGGTGTGGTGTTGTGTTGTAGTAATAGTCCTTGTTGTACTAATGCAATGCTTATTTATGTTTTTTACAACAATTTTTAAGTAGTTTATGTAGTTAAATAGGGTTCATGAATGGCTGTTTTCAGGGAGGAGTTCCGTCGACGTGGCTTGCGGCAACTCGGCCGTGCGCCTCGTGTCCAGCGGGAAGTTTGAAAACTCAGTGACGGTCAGTTTTGACCTACTGATGGACTGGGTTCCCCGAGTCTCGTTTGCCCTACGCTCCTCGAGACACCTTGATTTTACAAGTGAGTTCAATTTCTCCTCTAATTCTGCATTTGATATGTTTTTTCCCTTCTTAATATTATTAGTTTTTTTTTTTCCTTAAAGTAAAATTTTTTTTTAAAGATATCGATGTGTATTTAATGTAATCGAAGTAGTGTGTAATGTAGTTGAGATAGCGTTTAATGTCATTGAAGTAGTGTTTACTGTCATTAGTAGTGTTTAATGTCATTAGTAGTGTTTACTGTCATTGAAGTAGTGTTTAATGTCATTGAAGTAGTGTTTAATGTAGTTTAGGTAGCATTTAATACAGTTGAAGTAACGTTTTATGTAATTGAAGTAGTGTTTAATGTAGTTGAGGTAGCGTTTAATATAGTTGAAGTAACATTTTATGTAATTGAAGTTAGTGTTTAATGTAGTTGAGGTAGCGTTTTAATATAGTTGTAACATTTTATGTAATTAGTAGTGTTTAATGTAGTTGAGGTAGCGTTTAATACAGTTGAAGTAACATTTTTATGTAATTGAGTAGTGTTTAATGTAGTTGAGGTAGCGTTTAATATAGTTGAAGTAACATTTTATTGAAGTAGTGTTTAATGTAGTTGAGGTAGCGTTTAATACAGTTGAGTAACATTTTATGTGAAGTAGTGTTTAATGTAGTTGGTGGCGTTTAATACAGTTGAAGTAACATTTTTATGTAATTGAAGTAGTGTTTAATGTAGTTGAGGTAGCGTTTAATACAGTTGAGTAACATTTTATGTAATTGAAGTAGTGTTTAATGTAGTTGAGGTAGCGTTTAATACAGTTGAAGTAACATTTTATGTAATTGAAGTAGTGTTTAATGTAGTTGAGGTAGCGTTTAATACAGTTGAAGTAACATTTTATGTAATTGAAGTAGTGTTTAATGTAGTTGAGGTAGCGTTTAATACAGTTGAAGTAACATTTTTATGAAGTAGTGTTTAATGTAGTTGGTGGCGTTTAATACAGTTGAGTAACATTTTTATGTAATTGAAGTAGTGTTTAATGTAGTTGAGGTAGCGTTTAATATAGTTGAAGTAACATTTTATGTAATTGAGTAGTGTTTAATGTAGTTGAGGTAGCGTTTAATATAGTTGTAACATTTTATGTAATTAGTAGTGTTTAATGTAGTTGAGGTAGCGTTTAATATAGTTGAAGTAACATTTTATGTATTGAAGTAGTGTTTAATGTAGTTGAGGTAGCGTTTAATACAGTTGAAGTAACATTTTATGTAATTGAAGTAGTGTTTAATGTAGTTGAGGTAGCGTTTAATACAGTTGAAGTAACATTTTATGTAATTGAAGTAGTGTTTAATGTAGTTGAGGGTAGCGTTTAATATAGTTGAAGTAACATTTTATGTAATTGAAGTAGTGTTTAATGTAGTTGTGGTAGCATTTTAATATAGTTGAAGTAGTGTTTTATGTAATTGAAGTAGTGTTTAATGTAGTTGCGTAGTGAAGTTTAATATAGTTGAAGTAGTATGTTATGTAATTGAAGTATTGTTTAATGTAGTTGAGTAGTGAAGTTTAATATAGTTGAAGTAGTGTTGAAGTTTAATGTAATTCAGTTATTTAGTTTTTTATTTTACAACACAAAATGTTTTTATTACATTATTATAGAATACTTTGAACTCTTGTGAATTTGATTAATCTGTTTTATGTAGGATTTAAAAATAATCAATTTGTTAATTAATCTTAAAATTTTGTTCACGAAACTATATTTGATATATTTGGCTTATATTCAATATTTAATTATTTTTTATAAATAATAATAAATATTTTTTTAATTTTTATGAAATGAATATCCACCTTCAGTTTAGTAATCCGTAAAATTGCTTAATTTAAGTAGATATAATTTTAAAATTATTCTATATCTTTATACATATATAAACAAAAAAAAAGTCCATTATATCTTGAATGGGATTGGTTAAGCCAAATTTCTTAAACATAATATAGATTTATTATACTTTATTAAAATCTAGCAGCCTTAGATTTCTGCTAATATTTAATTTGAAAGAGATTAATCATGCATTAAAATAATTATTTTCCTTAATTAGAACTTTTTTTCAGATTCTCTTGCCAAAAATTGGATCCGTCGAATTAGAAAGTAATTGCTTCCATAGCTAAAAAGAGAAAGTGAAATAAAAAAATCTATTTGCATAATATAAAAAAAACCTTCATAGAAATCCTTTGTTCACATGAAAAAGAACAGTTCATTTTCTGATTTTTGTAAAACACCTCTTACATCTCTAATAAAATAGCTTAGTGGAATTGCCTTGCTTCAATTATTCTAATTTACTTTGTCTGATTTACATATGTAAATAACAAGTACATTTTGTCTGTGTAAATTTTTTTTTTTACATTGATTTTTTTTTTTATAAAAAATAAATAAAAGTTTCCATAATGAACTAAACGCAATTTTTTGTCTCAAGATATTATTTTTTAACTATACAAAATTTTTTACTAAAGAAATAAATTTAGTTCATATGTTTTCAGTTATTAAATTTAGTTGATATTTTTTCAATTAAAATTAGTTTAAAATAACACAATCAATAAATCAAATAATTAAACAATTCATGTAGAAATTTTTTTATTGTGGTATAAAAATATAATACATAGAAATCCAAGAAACATGATGATTTCCTTAAAATTCTTTAAAAACTATAACAAATAAAACTTCTTTTTAATATACTATACAAGAGAACTTCAAAATTCCTATTTTATAGAGATAAACTATATAAACCTTTAATTACATTTTTCAAATTTGATTTATATAACACAATTAATAAATAAAAACGCAATTATTCTAGAATTTTTGTAATGGTGTAAAATTGTATTGTACTTTAATAACCCATATTATATATTTTAAAAATTCATAAAAACTATAACATTTAACACTTCTTTTAAAACATTGTGCAAAAGAACTTCAAAATTTCTGTATTATAAAATAAAATATACTATAAACCTTCAATCACATTAACAATATATTATAATACTTGGAAATACTATTACTTATATTATACTATGGATTAATATATAATGGTATAATACTAATACTTTTATGCATATTAATATTTGGAATTAAATACATAGATACAAAGAAAGTTATTAAAATTCAAATAACTGATTGTAAATTTTATTCAATTTCAAAAATTGTGAATTTTTAAGAGCTTTTATACCTTGTGTTATTTTTATCTTAATTAAAATCATTACTCATTAGTTTCAACATAAAGACAATAAAAAAGAAAATAATATTTTTATATTTTATAACATTTAATATTTTTATATTTTATAATATTTTATTTATTATATATAATATTTTTTATTAATAATTAGAAACATAATATTGATAGAAATAAAATTTTTCGTTAAATAAATATATATACACATATTCAACAAAAAATAAAAGTTTTTTAAAAAATAATAAAATAATTTTTAATTCATATCTTAAAAATATGTGAATGTGATAAAGGTCAAAAACAGACACTTTTAAATTTTACATGTTTTACAACACATTACTCTAAACAGTATAACTTAATGTATACACCATCACATAATTCAAAATCCAATATCAAACTCATATAAACAGTAAGTGTGGAATTTGCAAAAACTTCTTAATACTGAAAATGAGCTCAAATGTTTGAATATATCTTTAACTTCCTATTTTAAAAATACCTCCGATACCAACTCAACAATGTGTTCAACACATTCGAACAATAGTTGAAACAATGCAAATTTAATGTTTATCATAAGGTTAAGCAACATGTAGAGCCTCAAAGCGATGAAGTTTAAATTGCTTGACCTTGAAGTAAAAGCCATCCATACCATGAAAGAATTGGTTAATGCATTGTTATAAGCTACGTTGGCACAATCTATCCCTATAATGAATCAAAACAGTTTATCAGGGATCAAAAACAGTTCATCTTTCGTTGCATTCGTCGTCCAGACTAGATGGGTTGTCATAGCAATGGTATCCTCTCTGCTCTCGACTGCTCCTGCGCTTCTTCTCTCTGCGGTTAGTGAGTTTCTGTGAAGGAAATAAGATAATTTAATTGTTAAAATTATGTAATAACTAATTATGCAATAACATGAATATATTTTTTCTTATATGTATCAAATATATATATTGTAACGTCTCGGTATATACTAGACATATAACGGCTTCAAAAAGGGGGGCTACTTTCAGATTCATGGAAACACTTTAACTTTTATTTACTAACCTTAACTTTAACTTTTATTTAATATATATATATATATATATATATACAGAGAGAGAGAGAGAGAGAGAGGAGACAGAACTCTAATTATTACAATTTATTGTTTACAAAAGATGAAAAATAAAGAATTAAATTTAATTCGCAAGTGCAGTTCACTCCAAGGATGGAGAATTACAAAGTTCTCAAGTCTACGGTCTACAGCAGACCCTAATTATCACACGGAACCACAAGGGACTCACTTTTTTAAACAGGCGGAAACCCCGGCCTGTTCAATAACTTTCAAAAAAAAGAGAAAAACAACACTCTTTGTCGACTTGTCACAGAACTCTATCCTTTCACCTCCCAAAAACCTCCTTTTAAGAAATTCCATGAAGGGGGAGTCAGCTTTCCTCGCTTCTCATTGGAGTAGACACTATCTCAGGCCATGATCTATCACCAATCATGATGCAACAACTCATGGTGTAGTCCATATTCCATATGTTATTGTTTCGGCCTGTGAAGGCCACAGACAATCGCTAATTTTATGAGATATCATTATCCATGACACTGAATGTTTGCTATCAGATTTGAGTGATAGGTTGTTTTCATTGGCACAAAACACTAATTGCATGTAATATGACTATCCACAACACTGTCTATCTGCTGTCAAATTTGAGTGATAAATTGTTATTATGTGCTTGTTTAAGAATATACATTCCAGTCTCTTGGAAACGAAATGCTACAACTCTCCGCATGGGAAAAATGTTACAATAAGTAAGTTTTACCATTATGGCACTTCATAATGCTTGCAGATTATGACGCCTCACTTGATTTGCTTTACTTTTCTCAAAGGAAATAATCCTCTCACCAGTTAAAAAATAATAGTAATTATAACTACATTACAAGAGTACCATTAATTATAAAACAAATTACACGCTATTATGAAAATAACATAATCATGAGTGTAACGACTATTATTTTTTAACGAGTCTACGAAAGATGATATGTTATTGTTTGAATTGAAAGAATGGGCGCAGAAAATTCATTTAGTATTTCAAAGCTAATGGTTTCTTGGGATAGTTAGTTGTTCATTTTTTTTCAATAAAGTTCATTAAATTGACGATTTTCCATCTGGTCTATTGGTTGTAAACAATATTTCTGTACCACTGAATAGAAAAAGTTGAGAAAGGTTTTTAAGATGTTATGATATTGTGAGAGGACAAGTAGTTGCATAGTGGAATGGTTTTCCAAAGAAGCAGGAATCATTTTCTGAAAAGATGAATTTTTTAGGTACGTTGTAAATGGACCATGGCTACTTGTAAACATAATTTCTTTTCTAGAAAAAATTCTGTAAATTTTGTTTTTGTGATTTTATGTATTAATTCAAAAAATGTCGCCTTGTTTCTGATTCCAATCTTGTTGTCAATCCTTTAGTAGAAAATTATTTAAGTTATTTTGAGAAAAGAAAATGTCGCTATCCATTTCGCTTGCTTTTAGCAAGTTTATTTACATATTTATTGCAAAATTAACTTGCATGTGCTTTTATCCAAAGCAATAGAATGGAATAATTGTATTATAATAGTTTTTTAATGATTGTTTAATAATCAATTTCAATATGCAATAAAACAGAATTCGCTACAGCCCAGTGAGAAATAAAAAGTGAGTCGTATTTCCCTGATTCCTATTTCCCAACATCAAAGCAATTACTAGCATATCATATTTTCATCCGGCGTAATAAATGTTGTGAATAACCCCTCAATACCCAGATGGCAAAGACCGTATAATATATCAGAACAGCATAAGTTATGTTCCAAAAAAGCACTTCTGGTCGTTGACAGGAGGTCAGCAAGTATCTATACATCTAACCAACTATCGATCATGTAAGCTGTCTGAGCAAAAATAATGATAACGATATCGTAACTGTCAGCGTAAATCTTATTTCGGTTGGTGGTGAAGTTTATTAAGATATTAAATCGTGTTTCTCACATGTTTTTCTCGTGAATATATAGAATGTAAGGCTGATCAATGAACACGCATAACTTGAGCAGTCTAGATGTAGAGACTTATACAAAAATTATACTATATTTTGTATACTTTTTTGTATCGTTGTTGCATACTAAGTCATTTAAGATGTTTAAGGTCAATTCCAAAACCTTAGCTGTTACTGGGAAAAATCAATGATGTTTATTTAAATATTATCGTGTTAAATGTTTTCTCGTGAATATATAGAATGTAAGGCTGATCAATGAACACTCTTAGCTTGAGTAGTCTAGATATAGACACTAATATAAAAAATTATACTGTATTTTATATACATTTTGTATTATTGTTGCATACAAAGTCATTTCAAAAACCATATATGTTAAAATTAAATTATTACCTAGCAATAAAATACTCAGAATATACAAGAACATACGAAGAGGCAAACACACTCCTACGTGATATCAGAGAAATTTGTAGATCTATTTACCTATCAGAAATATTTTTCTGACTATACTTTAATAAAAATTTGTCAAACCCCTTTCTTGTACGAAAACTTACTTCATAGCTCATGAAAGAACAATTGTGAAGTAAAGTATCATTGAAGCTCATGTTCATCAGATCTTCAGCTTCAACTATTGAGTGTTCCTGAAAATAAAAAAAAGAAATGAAAATATATTCCAGATAGAAATGTGTAAGTTATTATCATTGTTAATTTTTTCCAAAAAAAAAAAATCTTAATATTTTTAAAAAATGTTTACCTATACAAAATTTTACAATGATATAATTGGTATACAGTAGAAATATATTTATTATAAAAATTATTTTATTCTTTATTATTAACCCTTAAAAGCCTTTTCGACCGTTAGAAAATTTTTTTTAGCATTTTGTTTTAGAAGGAAAAAAATAATGTACTATGCATTTTGAATAAAAATAAAATTACTTACTTAACTCATTTTTTGCTTTTTTTTATCTAAAACGTTGAACACTTACAATAATTTCTAAACAATATTTTATATAATAATATTACTTAATGTTTGAGTTATTTTTAATTAGATAGTTCATTCAATTTCTGTAATTTAAAATTATAATAAGAAAGAAAAAGGAATGCTGAATCTTACTTCACTGTTGAGCCTTTGGATGGACGGATGCCTTGAACCAGGAATGAGATAATCAGAAGATGGTGGGTAGTGGCGCAAAGAAGCACGAATGGTTGTTTCATCACAAGATCGACCGGTTTCAGACCAAACTCTGGTAAAAAAATTAGACGAAAGTTAAAATATAATATGGATTCCTTTTATAAATTTAGATAACTTCACCCATATACCTAGCAGTTGCAACACAACAAGGCTATACGCATTTTTAACAGGAGATAAACATCAATTTATACATGATAAAAAATACAAGATCTGTTATGCAACATTTTTGCAACAGAATCCATTACATTTATTTATAAATTGTTCTATTTTATGAACTCTTGAGGAGTCTCCTCTACGATTTGTACAAGCACAAAATTAATAAAAACACCATTGTTAATCAACAAACCTTGGTCTAGTGATAGTTGACGAAGGTGCCATGTTGACTTCATTGAGTAGGTCAGTGCGAGCAATGCTACTCCTGTTTGTGGATGCCCACAATTCTGGTTCGAGACTGAAGTGTCCGAGGGCACTATGACATCTGCTGGTCCTCTCACTCAGAAGTACTCATGTCCGCTCCTGCGTGGGCAGCTCTGGATCCCCTGACTACTGGCCACTGACAATCGACGATTTCTGCCTTGCCCGGTACTTCTGGCTGGTGGTGGGAGTCTGGTGTCTCGCAATTCAGTCAGCTATGAAATTCATATATATACATTAATTAAGCATTATTTTAAATTTAAAGTTAATAATATTTATGTTTTTGTTATCATGATTATTATTAGTAAAAGAAATGAATAAAGATACTAAATTTAAAAAAAATTAAATTAAAGATTATTTATTAATTGAAAAATATTCAATAATTTGTTAAAACTTTTTTAATTATTTAAATAAATATAATAATAAATTTTATTATTCGCTATATTTTTCATTCGCATGAACTACTAATGTGTAAAATTGTTTTTATTAACATCAAACATAAATATATAATTGCTATCTGTTATTACGAATGACAGGCAATGATTAATATTTTAAAAACAATATTCCATTAATTATTGTCCCAACTAGTTGATGCAAACTTTAATCATTTAAATAAGTAAACTGCAAACTTAGAGATACATAATCTTTCACTTAAAGTCAAACATGTTTTTAATAATTTATTAGTTTAATTTCTTGAGTGATTTATGATATTAAAAATTTTTCAGTATTCATTTCATTAATGATTATTTTAAATTACTATTGAAACAGTTGATATATTGTTTTACTTTTTTCTTGCTTACAAGAAAAAGTAAATGTTATTAAAAGTCCAGCCTAAGAATCAAAATGTGTAATAAAAAGCAATTTTAACTATTTATTAAATATTAATAATAACAAAATAAATAATTACAACATTCATATTGCAAAATTATAAAATAATCTTTAATTTGATCTTGTAATGAATTAAAAATGAGATTAAATTTTTTTTTAATTATTCATTAACGAAATTAACATGAAATTATATTTGTTTAAAAGAATGGCAACATATTAAATTTCGAATAAAAACTGTTAAATGACTACAAATTTAAAAAAATGAAAATAGATTATAGTTGATGAAAACAGTTAATAGTTAATGTATGAAAATGTTTTCTAAATTTTGCCGCTCTAATTTTCAAACGAAAAATAGCAGAAACTCAATATAGTGGGGAATTGTTGCATATATAAAATTAAATAAAAATTAAGCAAATATAAATTAATTTTTTTTTCTAATAGCAATAACGATCTGAATAATTTTATTATTATATTTTACATTTAAAATGTTGTATAAATAAATTAATGATAAATCACTGGCAAATATTCATTTGAACACATTTAATATTTGTCGTATTCTAATAAGAAATATTTGATCCTCAAATAAACAAATTGATTTAATAATGAACAAATAAATATAAATAACAGTATGCTAAAATTTTTACAAAGAGAAAATGTTTGCAATAAAATAAATATGTATGTAAGAATCATTATTGAAGAGTATTAGTTAAATTATCGTATTAGCATTTATTATTGTAACGTAAGTTACTTTATACACCACATTTAAATAAATTTTCAAGTATTGCACAATGCAGCAGTCTTTATCCAAATATTTCATTTGCGTAATAAGTTAGTTTAATTAAATATCTGTATTCATTTAGAAAATTAATATTCAATTAATTAAATACAAATTTAGAAAAGTTTGAATATGGTTTTAAATTTAATGCTTTCAAAAATTTAGCGAAAAATCGACAGTTTATTAAATATTTTCTGCAAATATGTATTGATATTTATTACTTATTTTAATGCTAAATATGCATTAAGTTAATTTTTTAAATAATCAGTTACAGTGTGCCTTACTAATTATTTTTTTTCAAAAACAGCAGTTTCTCAAAATTTATCTTTAACATTTTGAACAAGTAGCTTTTATTTCATCAAATAACCGATACTTGCGTTACATTTACATGAGAACGGCATCAGTTTCAGTGTGTAGATTATTAAAATTAAAAGATATATTATTATAACGAATATTGATATTAATATAACGAAAGTATCTGTTATTTGATGAAATACTCAAGTAAATAAATTTGTTGTTGAAAATGATGGTTTTCTCATGTAAATGAATTATTGTTGAAACCGATGCCTTTTTTCAGGTAAATGAATTAGTTATTTCAATAACCTTAGTTAAGCAAGTTTCAATTCTAGGCATCAGTTTCAAGTCTAGAAATTTAATTTTCACATCTGGAACTGAAAACAGATTATCTGTTTACCTGAGTAAAGCAAGGGTCATAGGGCATTTGATCCAGGTGACATAGACTTCCTTGTCGTCTGGGCACGCTGGGATATAAAGAAGAAGCTTCACAAATTAGAGACTGCGTACTCATCCTGCGTCCAGGTAGAGTTGAAAAAGTAGAGCACACGTCCTTCCCGCTGTATTATCTCGATTTCTATCGAATATTATCTGCAAATTCAGAGTTTTGTATTAGAAAAACCTTCAAAAATTAATACTATAATTGAGAACAGGTAAATATTTTTAAAATTAACATGCATTATAAACTAAGGAGTGAATGATTGTCTTATTTAAACTTCTTCTCATTATCAATTTCAATAATCCTTTATATCTTTTAACAATATCGTTTAAAATTCAAGTAATCTTTTAAATATAGTTTCAAATTATTTCTGAACAACTATAAATCAAAAGCCAGCCACTATTCTGCCCAACTAAGGATTCTTTAAAAATTTATTTGTATTTAAATTTTTTTAACCATTAATCATAAACGTAATGCCTGTAGCAAGTTTCTTTTACGCATTATAAAAATTTTAAATGAATATTGGTAATAAATCCTACAAACTACTACTAATGTTTTCACCAATTCTTACTGAGCATATGCTACAAGTAATTTTCTGTAAATAAAATATGACTATTTCTTATTTTGAAGAAAAAGCATTTCCATGAAAAAGGTTTCATTGCATTAGTTTAAAACTTAAGTTACTGTTGTTACCATGATATGGTACTGGTGAAACATTAACTTGATTACATGAAAAATTCAGACATATTTACCTTAGACAAGTTGATTAAAAGAGTTGCACATCCTCCACCACGATACCAGTCCACACACTATGCCCAGATACTTCTTTTGATAGAGTTGAGTGCAAAAAGAAGTACCATCACCTCGGTGAACTGTGCCGATGTGTTTCCTCCACCTTTCAATTCGGCCAACAACCATCTATATCCAAACTCCATCACCATATCTTCCACCACGAGAAACTTACGCGATGTTTTTAGAACATGCATCCAAAAGGTCAATAATTATCAAGTATTTTTAGAGTGCAGACTTTTTATTGAAAAAAAAGTTATGAAGGCTTGTAATTTTATAAAATTAAAAGTTATTTAATTTATATTTAGCTTTTAAATTTTTATTTTAATTGTGAGATAGTTATCTGTAACGGAAAAAGGTTATTGTTAAACTTATTATGCCATGTGTTCTATTAGGTTTGAATGAGAGCGTAATAATCAACAACAACATCTTAAGAAGAAAATTAAGTCAACGAGATAGTGAATATACATTGAAAATCATTATTGAATGTAGAATAAATTTAGTTTCTTTTTCATTGTAACAATCTTAATAATGTGGATTTTATTATGCATAGTAGTCCAAAAGGTTTTAAGAGAAATTTTAAGAGTTTGTAGGCACATAAAACCGGTTTGCTTAGGAATATGTGGCCACAAACACTTCAAAAATGATGTACAGTGCTACATAATTCATTACATTTACAAGTATTAATTTGCAACTGCCCTAGAGAATGAATTCAAATAAATATTTACAATATTAATGCATGGATCAATGAAAATTATCAAACAAATTTTCAGGCAATGAATACTCTTTAATCATTTTCAGATACCTTTGGGACCACATATTCCTAAATAATTGTTTTTTAATGCTTTATTTACCATTAATGTTGTTTTATTACTTTAGCCATCTAAAATAAAATTAGTCTGCACTCTATGTATCTTAGTGTGTAATTAAAATGTGCTGTTTAAAGAAACCGCAACCACAATTTATTGAGACTGATGCACAATATTATGATTATTTATAATGTTGAATTGCGTTTGTATTTGTATTTCCTACTTACTGTTAAATTTAAACAGCAGATTGATGCTGTTTTTGATTTTGAATATTAATTTGATGATACTTTTAACTTTGAATATAGCATACTTTCTTTTAAAGAATATTTACTTATTGGTAGCAGAGTAATGATGTAATTCTTGAAATCTTATAAATGTAACATAAAATCTTAGTTTTTAATTCATTAAAATTCTAAAGACGCAAATTCAATCTATTTCATTTAGTCTTTTGTGCATCAGTCTTTAACAGTCAATTTTTATACTGATGAACCATTTCCTTTAGTCTCAAAAGAGATTAGAAATACCTTTACCTTAAATAGTTAAAGTGCAATTTCAAACAATAACTCGTGAATTAGTGTAATTATTGCTCTCATTAAATTATTCTAACACTTATTAAACAATTACGAGTCTTAAACTTAGTCTTTACTCAATTGGTCTTTAAACAATTACAAATTGTTACTTTTTTTTTTTCTTTTAAACTTACTGGAATTTACTTCGAATTACTTTTGGAAAAAAAAATAAACAGAGATAGAAAATAAAGTAACTCGGTAATTATGTCTTAATTTAATACATTGTTTCGACTATGAATAATACTATACATATAAATACATTCAAAATAAATGAAGTGTACATACCAATAATAACAGAATTTATTAAATCTAAAACAATGGCTTTTTACATCATCATCCAAATAAAGTGAGTTTCAAAACAAACTCATTATACAATATTTCAATTCCATTAATAAAAAGTCTTTCAACAATGTTAAAAACTGATTCTGATTATCGTAATTCCTTAAAAAAGTCTTCCCAAATACAAAGTAGAGAGCATGTCACTTTGTATCCTTTCACTTAATTAGATTAAAAACACTGTGAAGTTTGTATTGACACATCAATAACTAATTAGTAAACCTGAGAATCAAGTGTAACATTTAAATTAGAGTAAGCTAAAGTAGCTTGCACGTTATCATCGCAAATCTTTTGGTGAGAGAGTTTTTTCTTAGTTTTAAACAAATATTGGATGGTAAGATTTTCATTTCAACAAAAACATCTCAACATTATTTGTAGTACTCAATTATGTAGATTTTTTATATGTTATAGGATTATATAATATTAATTGCTTCCTAATTAAATATTAATTGCTTGCTAATAAAATGTTAATTGCTTCCTAATTAAATATTAATTGCTTCCTAATAAAATATTAATTGCTTCTTAATTAAATATTGATTGTGATACAAAAATCACTAAATAACATTATATTGTTACTGAAGATGTTATACTATTTAATTCTGTTTAATTTCTCTCAATGCATACTGATGCAGTGGGTAAATTATTCTTATTTTTGTAATATTAACAGTATTATCTTTACTAAAATATTAAATATATATTTTTTTAAAAATACGTTGTTATATGGAATTTCATTATGTGCTTATATTTCCTCAACAATAACATAAAAGATAAATTACCAGTATTAAAATTTTTTTTTAAATATAAAATTCCTCTAAGAAACTTAACAAAAAATGTATATGCTGATGAATAAAAAAAAGTTATACAAAATCGCTTTATACAATAGATTTCAATAAACCTAACATTACTATATTTACACTGATCATCCACATTTTTGATTGTCGATTTTAATAAACGTTGGCATTTCTTTGGCGCTTAATAATTTCCATTCCTCTCACATTCTGAGAGACAATTTACGGCTTAAACTCGCATATAATGAAATCCTCAGCAAATACAGCGCATGAAAATAGTCCATATGAACGCAGGGCGTTCTGGTGTAATGAGTAAAGATGACTATTATGAGTCCTAGTTTTATGTTCACCACCTGTCCATTTCTGGTGGCATCCTGTAGTTAGGATAGGGTGCGTTTACCTTATTTGGATGGCTGTGCTTTGCTCTTGGTATAAGTACAGTGGGTACTTGGAAATCTGCTGACATGTGGTCATCCATGCTGTCGTTACGACGGCTTCGCTTCATAGTTGAATTGGCGAGATCGTCCTGAAAAGTATATTCGAAAACATGGTGTTTATTGCATTATATAAGTAAGACATTTCGCCAAATTCTGGCTTACAATTGTTGCCAATAATTGGGTTCATTAAATGTGCAATAAATTAAATCATGTGTCATGTGGATTGGCTCTTTGAATTCTGTAGGGGAATTCTGAATTGGGTTCTATTTAGGCTCATCACTTTGACCATCTATTCTTAGAATAGATTATGTAGATTGAGTTACATATATTATTTTAATAATGCCTCAAAATTAATTGATAAAGAACATTACTTATTTTATATTAATTTATGAAGTAGAAATAAAATGTTTTGCTAGCTGTATAGTTGTAAATATATTAAAATAAGCAGACTGCATCAATAATAGTAAAATAGGATCTTATATGTAATCATAAGATATAAATTAATTTATTTAACGAATAACAAATAAAATACACTAATTTTGTGTTCTTATCTAAAAATTACTATTGCTTCTTCATTTTAAATTCAAAACTGAATTGAAATATATTTGGTATTTGAAAAGATACTTAGACTATCAATGCAACAAATTTTAACCAATATTTTACAAACAGAAAATTTGATATTAAAAGGAATAAAAATTATTTTTACTAAATTTTATTTATTTCAATCTTATGAGTGCTAAATTTTAACTACAGTAAAAACCTTCTTATTAAAAATTTTAATTTAAAAAAAATATATTACAAATTAAAAAAAAATGTAATTAAAAAATCAATTAATTAAATTTTATTTTATTTTTTTACAATTTTAAATTTAAAATTTTTGTAAAACATTGAAAATTTTTTAGCAAGTTACTATTAGCAATTTTTTAAGGAAATTGCAAACGAAATATATTTCTCTAAGACTAATAAAATATTAATAAATATTAAGTGATAAACAAACAAAATAATGCAAATATTTTTTTAAAAAATATGTTTCTACAGATAATAGATTCCTCAAAAGTGTGTTTCACTTCCAATGATATCTACAGACACAATAAGTTAACTACAAAATAAAAAGTACATGTAAACGACTAAGAGGAATATTTTTCCAAGCGAAAGCCATCCAGATTATTCAGTGAAATAGAAAGACTGACTTACGCTAAACCCGTCGTAGGCGTGCACAGGTGGTCTGTGTTCTCCACTGCTCTCACTGCTTGAATCCATTATCATGGCTTTTCGGTCGAGAGTTCCAGCCATGGGAGGTACCATACCCTTGAACACGTTGTTGGGCTTGGGTTTCTGGGCCCTTTTCTGTCGCAATTTACGGCACCCGCAGAGCAGGCAGAACATGGTCAAGATCAATAAAGCCAGGGCAATAGGTAGAGCAATAGCCAGCACTGAAATAATATATCACAATTTTTTTTAATAGAAGAAGAATTATTACAAATCTTATTATAAGAACAGCTGATTTGAACCTACATTGGCTAGATTGGAATAAATGTAGTATGTTCAATAAAGTTTTAGTGAAGTAGGAACTATTTGCAAATTCAAAAATTAGATTTAAAAAATAAAAAAAGTTTAAGATTTTAATGTAACATTTTCTCATGAGATTTTAATGGTTAAGAAAATGAAAAGGTGAATTTTGAGTGATTGTTTTGGTATAAATTTTAAGCTAACTATAAGAATTCACTAGACAAATTATCCAACAAATGAAAATTATCTCCTGCTTAATGATTCTTGTATTATAAAATATTAAGGTTATCTTACCCAGACCATTAATTTCACATTGTTTTCCAAGATACATTCTGTAGCACCTGCATGAAAATAAATTAATTAAAAAATGTAAAGAAAATACAACAAAAGTTTGGAAATATATGTCTATCGATTATCTATATACATAACACATATTTTACCTGCAAAATTTGTTGTCATCTTCCGTCATAATACAGACTCCACGATTATTACAGTAATCACAATCTTTCACTTCACCTAAAAGATATTTATAGAATTATGTTTAACTTAATAATATATCTTTATATTATTAAGACAATATATCGAATAATAATATATTGAATCATATTCTTGAATAATAATATATTTGAAATCGCATCAGTATAATTTCTTATTTCTTTTATTATCAAAAATCACATCAGTATAAATCTTCTTTCTTTTATACGAGTATTATCAAGATAATATACTATTAATATGATATTATCTTGATCTATTAATCTGATATTATCTTGATAAAATTCTTTATTAAACAAATGATTAAAATCATGGTTAAATAGATGGCATTATAATGTAGTGTACTTATTATTCATCTAACTATAATATGTTAATTTTAAATAATAAAAAAACAAGAAAACTTAATTTTTCGACTCATTACGTTTATTTTTCTTGAATTTAAACTAAAATAACAAAAGAAAATAATATTATAATAAAATGGAAATTTTAAAGAACTCTTTATCTAATAAATTTAAAACTGTTTTTAAAAAATTGTTTTTATTCCAAACTAATACTTATTTTAACAAAAAAAAAAAAAAAAAAAAAATATGTTTATAAAAGTTTCTATCCAAAGAGTAAATTATAGAATATGAAATAAGGAAATATTTCAGAATTTTAATGAATTTTATTACTTGTTATGACTGAATTAATTTACAACAACTTAATAATAAAGCCCTTTAACAATACATGATAAACATGAACTATGAATATTTCATTGAAAATAGTAAATCTCGTAGAAATCCCATCAGTATAAATCTTATTTCTTTTAAACAAGAAATATAATAATTTCCTACTGAGAATCAATTTATTTTAAAATAATAAACTTTTCATTTTTCTGAGTTTTCAATTCTCATAAAATTTTCATTATAAAATATATTCTAAAGGTGGAAGATAATTTATCAACTAATTGCAGCAATTTTTTTAAAACTTTGAGATATTTAAAAATATGCACATAATAATCAAATACCTTTTAAGAAATTTATGCAGGACAAATAAAGTTCTGAATAACTCTTTAATATGCATGAACAAAAAAAAAAAAATAACACAACAAAAATATTTTAGTTTACTTGAAAAATTCATTGACTTATTTTATATATTCGAGTTTATACCCATGATCATTAATCTTGGTTGTAATTTAGTGAATTAAATGTCACGTACATAAATGTTGTTTTTAATATTACTAATTAAATAGTTAATTTCATAGAAAATTAATAACTAATTAATAATAATATTAGTAACTAATTAATTTCATAGAAAAGCATTTTTAAACATTTCACAGTAAAATAAAATTTTCACAATTATGTCAAAGAAACTTCATTGCAATAGGTTTTTTTAAACCTTTTTTTCCATAAATTTAAAAATATAATTGCCTCTAAATTACAAACTCAAATAAAGCCCATAAATCGCAACACACATTATTTATGACATTACAGTTTAAATAATTAATTTCGGAAGTCAAATACTGCAGTCTTATGGCAAATATAACTAATATATAGTACATATATATTAGTTATTAGGACGTGCTTTTAATTTATTGTCTTTTAAGCAATATCTGGTGAATTTATGGTAATATATCATATTGAGTCCCTTGATTTATACGGTAAGAAAAAAATTTACCTGAACATATTCTTCCAGGCAAAAGTGGTTCAAGATCTTGATAACCTTCTTTGCATTCACAGGTATAGGATCCAGGCAAGTTGATACAGATGGAACTTCGCGAACAATCGTTAAAGGTGTCATCATAGCATTCGTCAAAATCTGTAAGTTGTAAAAAAATAATAAAATTTTAACTTTTTATATTCTTTTTAATTCGTATATGTCATTCTTATTCGTATATATACTCTCTTTATATTCTTTATAATTCGTATATGTCGTTCTTATTCGTATATACTCTCTTTATATTCTTTATAATTTCGTATAATTCGTATTCTATGTATTAAATCATGTTTAGTAACTTATTTTTGTAAAAAATATATTATAACAATCGCCTAACGTCTTTAGAAATTAGGTTACTGGTATATAATTACTGACAAAAAAGAAAATTTTATTCAAAACAATTACTATTATTATTATTATAACTTTCTAAAAATATAAAAATAAAATATTTAATAATTAAAAAAAGTACTGAAATCAACCATAAAAATTTCTCACAAGAATCAGTCCTTTCTTATGAAGCTTTAATAATAATAAGTTATAACCTAGCCAAACAAACACCACTGAAAATATATATTCTTGAATTTTTCCCGGTTTGTTTTGATAACATAACTTAAATTAGCATCATTTTCCTAGTGTCTACATATCATACGTATAAACTATTTGTAAGCAAAAAGAAAAATATTAGTTCTTTTCTTTAAAAATTAAAAATGTGCAAATAAAGTGTAAATATAATGCAACATTATATCATGTGTTCATTTTATTAAAGAAAAATAATTTCCATTTAAGAAAATACTTTAAAAATCATAGAATTTATGGGTATACTCATAAATATTGGGAATTTTTATATTAAAAATTGTCTGATGATTAATAGCATACTTTTAAACTAACGCAACTCAATTCGAAATTCAACAAAGAAGTTCAACCGAAGTTCTAGCTTCTATGCAACGGGTGGCATGGTAAATGGCCTTACACGGACTATAAAATCCATTTCTTGGTTCGAGCCTGATGGTAATTACAATTCGAAGCACCCCAAGAATGGTTGTAGAATTTATTCTTACTCAATGAGTGGCACTTAAAATGGGTATAATGTTCTTTCGGTTCAGATCAAAGTTGAGTATGGTTCCGTGATATTCCATGGGTAAAATTGAGCCAGTTATATGTCTACCATAATAAGATCTAATTTCCAATAGATTATTAATTTGTCTTAATATGAAAAATCATTAGTTTTTTTTTTTTCTTTTCAGTTTTATAATAATAATCCATAGCAAACCATTAAACCAATGCAAAATATTTATTACTATAGAAAACTGCTGTAATTTTTTCGTTGGTATTCCATGGGTAAAATTAAACCAGTTACATGCCTACCATAACAAGGTCTAATTTCCAATAAATTATTAATTTGTCTTAACATAAAGAATTGTTATATTTTTTTTTTTTGAGTTTTATAATAACAATAATCTATAGCATACCATTATAACCAATGCAAAATATTTTATTACTGTAGAAGGCTGCCTGTAATTTTATCATTCAAGTATTGCATTTTCAATATGAATATAAATAAATTTGCATATATGTATGCCAGTGTTTGATTTTTTTAATCATACCTTGAACATCTTCTACTCTTTGGATGAT
Source organism: Caerostris extrusa (assembly GCA_021605095.1). Taxonomy (NCBI): domain Eukaryota; kingdom Metazoa; phylum Arthropoda; class Arachnida; order Araneae; family Araneidae; genus Caerostris; species Caerostris extrusa. The sequence continues at coordinate 24,855 of BPLR01021086.1, forward strand.
TGGGCTCACTACAGTGGCGTTGGCAAAATCAAGATCAGATGCTGCAGCTTCAAGAGACTGGGCTAATTCTTCTTTCAAGAACTCTTCATTTGCAGCTTTTTCTCCCCTCAGTTGTACCGTCATATTTACCAAGACACCTTCTCTTCCAAACCCACGGCCTTCTTGGACACCGATGACATTAGCACTCACATAGTCATCACCAACACTTGATGTCTTGTAAGCATCATCCACCTATGAGTGAACATAAATTTGAGATTAATTTATATAAGTTTAAGTATTCTTTTTAATAAAAATTACTATCGATATTTTTGTTATGAATTTCAATATCATGCATTAATAAATAAATTTTATCGTCAATGAATTCAGCATAGAATTTTAAAATCTTAAATCATTTTAAAATGGAAAAATCGTTGCAGAAATTATATCTACCATGTAATGGAGCAGCTAAAATCTGTCCTTTTAGATAATGAAAATAAATTGATAGATTAAGTTTTTATTCCACGTTCAAAACTTAAAATTTTTCATTAAATATATATTGAATAATATGAAGAAGAACTTAAGATCATCTTAAAGTAACCAATTGATTTTAAATTCTTCTTGTTATTTTATATCTAAATTCAACTTCTATTACTAAATTTTTTCCTGTACATTTGAACATTTTGATAGAAAGAATTTTTTTCTGTTTTAAAATAAAAATCTTATTTAAAAATTCATGAATAATAAACTTTAAGAAGTGTCCAGATTTTTTTAAATTTGAAAATAAGCTTCATCATTGTTTATGAAAATATTTTTAAAAGTTGATAAAAAAAAAAAAAACTATTTTAAACGAAAATAAACATTTACCGCTTTTCTTGCAGTGGTAGTCAAGTTCTTATACTCATCAGACAAATAGTTGTTGAGCTCCGGTTGATACGAAATGTCATTTCCACCCATTTTCAAAACACGAACCACTACTACGTAAGACTTCACATCTGAAAAATAAAAATAAAATTCATTTAAAATATCGTCGAAAAATCTCTTTTCAGAAATTGGCAAAAAAAAAAAAATGTAAAAATAATGTTTGAAACCAAGTTTCCTCACCTTTGCATTCGTCTGATCCTTCTGTTTTGAAGAAACCTGGTCTACATTGGCAAGACCAAGATCTATCAGGATTCTGCTTGCAGACTTCCTTATTCTTCAGATTGCATTCTCTGGGACATCCATCAACAATTGGAATCAATGTTTTACCAGGTTTCCTGAAGGTCTTCTTTGTGGTATTTGGTCGAGCAGGAGTGGGCTTGGCAGTTGTTGTTGGAGGTTTGGTGGGGAACAGTTTCAGTGGAGGACCAGCGCGAGCTGGTTTAGGTGTGGTTGGTTCAGTTGGCCTGTTACCTGATTTAAAAAGTTGTATGGGTTTTCTGGTTGTCACTGTTGGCTTAGGCTTCTGCCCTGGTACTGCAACTCCTATAAGTATAATTAATATATTAAAACTATTTAAATGACATTAAACATATTTTATAGAATGAAGTCTATAGATTTCAAAACGTTTTTTTTTTATTTCGAGTTCTTTGTAATTCTTTGTAATTTAGTTTTTTTAATACTATATAGTAATTTGTAATTTAGTTTTAATTGTAATTTAGTAATTGTAATAATTTAGCTTTTTAACCATTATTGATTTATCATAACAAACAAATATTAAGATAATTTATTGCCAATATGGAATTTCTTTTTTATAGTTTTATTCGATTATAATATGATGCCTTTTACTATTTTTAAATTTATATTAAAAAAAATTATCTTAAGATATAAACGGGGCATTTTTGGGAAATAGTTCATATCATTTAAAATAAATTCATTTGTTTGTTAGATAAATTACTGAATTCTTCTGTCAAGAAAGTTGCATAGCAATAATATGTTATTTGAATGGCTTTATTAAAATAATTAATTTCAAGTTTACTTTTAGACTCGATTTCGAAATGCAGCTCAGATATAGATAATCAAGAAATAATTTTTTTCTATATGCTCATTTGAATACATAAAGATTCAGCTTAGAATCTTTAATCATTTCAAAAATTCTACGCAATTTAAAAATGTATTATTATTTTTTTCGTTATTTATGTGTTACAATTTTGATAATTTTAAATATTTATTAAAAATTAAATTCAATAACAAAATAGTTTTACCTCCTAATGCAAGTTTGGGATCTTCGGTTGCTGTATTTGTTGATACTTTTGTAGGTTGAAATGCGTTAGTTGGTATAACTAATGTCCTTACTACAGTTGTTGCAATTGAATTGAAAATTAATGTTGTAGTTGTTACTGTAGTTGTAGATTCAGAAGGTTGCAATGATGGAATGACTTGAACAGCTTCTGTAGGTTCTGGCTGAGTTCCTAAAATAGTTCTTGACCCAATAATTGTGGATACGAAAGTTCTTGGAGGAATGGTAGTTGTCAATACAGATGTTACTGTAACTGGTGTTCCTTCTGTTTGGTACACGCTACTCGTTGTTAAGGTCAGTGTTAATGTAACACTTTCAACACTAGTCACATATCGTGTTCCTGGACTTGATGGTTGACCATTATTTCCTCCTGGTACCGGGAAGAATATTGTAGTGTCTCCTGAAGAACTACTTATGGTGCTAGGGGATGGTGTACTGCTGGAACTTGATTCACCTCCTGCTGGGAATGTTCCGAATATTGTAGTGGCTCCAGATATATTTATTTGGTTAGCGCCAGGTGTAAAGAAATTGCCAGGAGAATCGAAAAATATTGTTTCGATTCCAACAATCGATGACGTACTGACTGATCCTTGAATATGTGACGTTGTAAGTGGAGGTGGCTGTCGAGCATCTGGGAATCCAAAGAATATGGTTTCTAATCCAGTAATCAATGAAGTGCTTTCAGTATTTGATATTCCTGGAGTAGCTTGTTGGTTTTGGTTATTTTCTTGATTTGAAACGCTGCCTTGCAAATTTGGTTCATTGAAGGAGCTGTGGAACCTGCCATCACCTTCCGAAATGTGAATAGTAGCTGGAATGCCGGTATCAGTACCCGAAGGTTGAATGAAAATTGTATTTGACCCAAATACCACGCTGGTGAGAGTGCTGGCAGAAATATCTTTCTCAACTGAATCTCTTTTTTTACTTTCTTCTTCCAGTTTTTCTTTTTCTTCTTCGGTAAGCATAGGTATAAATCCTGTTAAAATTGTACTAGGCTGTAAAATACCGCCTGGTCTCACCTGAGTTGGGCTTATTGAAGATTTTGTAGTGCGTCCTATAGCACCTATTGGTATGTAAACAGGATCTTCAGAACTGCTAACAGTTATTCCTCCACTTGGTGGTTTTGGTGGTGGTTCATTTGTTGTCTCTGATAGTTTCGAAGAATTATTTCTTGGTTTATTACCATTTGCAGCAAACAAATTAACAATATCTTTAATGGTTTCTCCTAGATTTCCTACCAAGTTTGTGTTTGTCAGAACATCAGAAAGGTCGATAACGGCACCTGGCTTAATTCCAAGTGTTTGAGAAGATCCAGATTGGTAAGTGGTGGTTGGGTGTATAGCAATGTGATGTGTTGCTACGTTGGCATCGGTCAACCTAGTTGTAGCTAGATCTGAAGCTGAATCTCTTGCTGAAGATGGTGTTGTTGTTTCACGAGGGAACAAAGTAATACGAGAACGTGAAGTAAATCTTCTGGAAGATATGCTGCTTGGTAAATATGGTGTTACAAATCTTGAAGTCAGTGTAGGGGAGGGAGAGGAAGGTTGTTCCGAAGAAGGAACAATAAAATCAGTTAAAAGTATATGAGTAGCTCCATTTGAATCAATTGTTGGAGTACCAGTGAGTACAGATGGCTTATCTTCTGAGCTCTCAACTTTAGTGCTTACTCCTATTATTTGTATATCATCTTCACTCTCAGATTCTGGTTTGCTATCACTGCTACTAATACTAAATTCTGTTGGTTCACTTGTACTAGAAGTTGAAGAGCTTTTGGTAGAAGTTGGTTCAATTCTAATCTCAAAGGCATCGGAAGGTGTTGATCTTGAGAAAGTTGGCGGTGAAGAAGTACTCTGTTGTGGTACAGTATCTGTGGGAGTAGATTCGATAGTTACATACTGAGTAACAACAGTTTCACTATCACTAATTATTGTTTCCGTTCCACGGAAAAGTGTAGTGTAATATGTGTATGTAGTATAAAAGGTCAGTATTTCGCTTCCAGGTTTTGGAGTAGGTCTGGGCTCCTCAGAAGATTTTGTATTTACAATTTGGGTATTTGAATTGCTCTGTTGAGTAAACATATCACTTGGTTGAGATGTCGTTGCACCAGGTAATGGAACAGGACAAACAAGGTGATATAAGATGTAGCAATTTCTTCCCGACTGGATAATATTGTACTAGAATCCGTAAATAAGGTTTGTGAAATAAGTCAATGTGGTATATTGAGTACGGATAGATGGTACCAAATCTTGGAATGTAGGTTCAACACTAGGTGGAGAGCTTGGTGTACTTGATTTAAGTTGTGTAAACAATGTACTACTTTCTGTAAACACTGTACTACTTGGAGCAATGAATGTAGTTGTCGTAGGCTCTTGAAGCTGTTTGACTAGCTCTGTTATAACACTTGGAGCAACTTCCGTAATTGAGGACAATATAGATTCAGATCCACTAAACAAAGTAATGTAATGTGTGTTTGTCGCTTGTATCGTTCTTGTAGTATATAAGTCTTGAGGAGGAGGGTTGAGATGCAGAGGAGGTTGAGATGCAGGTGGTGTACCTTGATTATTGTCTATGGTCAAAGTTACGATGTCAGTTTCAATTTCTTCTAAAGGAGAAACAATTGTTTCGGACTCTCTGAAGAGTGTTACATAATTTGTCACTGTTCTGTAAACCGATGTTGTTGTTGTTGTTGACGATGGTTGTGGTACCACTTTTTGGTGCTTCTGTTGTCTTTACCTCAGTAGTCAAAGTTGCTGAAGGAGTTGGAATAATCGTTTTTGTAATTGTATAAGTTTCAGTTGAACTGATAACAGAGGATTGTAGCTCTTCCAGAGGTGTTACAATAGTTTCAGAGCCATTGAAAAGTGTGGCAAAGAAAGTGTGAGTAGTGTAGAACGTTGTGCTAACCAAATTTTCACTCGTTTCGGTAACTGTAATCGGCTCATTCGGAGCAACTGTTTGAGTGACAGGTACTGAATATACGTTCGTAATAACTTGCTCTGAAGTAGCGATGGACGGAGTACCTTCTGAGAAGAATGTGGTGAAGAACGTGAAAGTTGTATAGAAAGTCCTTGGTTCATATAGTGTTGTTATTCCCTTGTTCATCATCAAGAGGGCATCCGTAACCATTGTTGGTTTTAGAGTGAGAGTTGGTTGACTCAATTTAAGCATAGAATCAGCATCTCCTTCAGAAGCAACGATCAATGATACGCCATTTGAAACCTTTGTAACTAAGTTGACTCTTGGGCCTACATTTAGTTGATTGTTTACTAATTGAGCTCTCAATGTCTGTGCTGGTGGTCGAGTATCAGCAACAGGAGAAACTGAAACCAAAGCAAAAAGATCAAATATTACTAATATTCAACTAAACAAAGTTACAACTAATATTGATGTCAACTAATCTAGAAATTTTAACTAAATCTGTTCATGTGACGATTGATCAATTAATGTGAACGTACAGAAGGTTTTCATATTTTTTAATATATTGAAAGAAAATTATATGCATTAAGTAAAAAGATATTTATAACTATACCTGGATTATATGATGGTGAAACGACATCACTGTAGTCAACAGTTGTTGTGGAAACGAATGATAAATCCGCATCAGGATCTATAAGTAAAAAAAAGAATTTAATTAAATAGTCAGTTTTTACATATTTAAGAAAATAAATATCTATTTTGATATATATTTCTATTATTAAAAAAGTTACTTGTAAATAAAGGAAATTGATTGATTAAAGTTATACTTTACAAAGAAACTGTACTCTGTAAAATAAACCTGTCTAATCCGTCTTATTTTGTTAATATATTGTCTTATTCTAAAAACATATTGGAAACTTAAATAAAGTAATTACTTAAGATATCTGTAGACAAATCGTATATTATTAATTTGACATTTTTAAAAAGCTATTTTATTCTCTTTTTTCCTAAATAGTAAACAAATTCAGTTCTGAAAAACTTTTTTTTTTATAATTTTTCATCTTTATTAAACCATAAAGATAACTATTATTTGAAATGAGCTTAAAATGTATTGAAAATATTTTAAATTATCTTATTAAAAATAATAAAAAATAATGATGCAAAAATAATTTCGATTTCTATTTATTAGTTTCAACTTAATTTATTTTGAGTTATTTAAATAAACAATATAAATCAAAAACAAAAAGCGTAAAATCTGAAAAACAATAAACGATGCTCATGAGTAAAAATTTTTAAAATTAACAAAAAGTAGAGTGGCTACAATTTTAATAAAAAATAATTAGGAATAGTTCGAAATTTAAAAAGCATCTTTAATTCAAATCACTTTTCATTTCAACTAATAAGCTGTTTTCAACTGTTTTCTGTTTTTTCCAATTAATAATATTTTTTTAATATCACACTACAACAGCACAGTATCATAATCGATTACTTTAATCAGAATACCTTATTTGATTTAGAAATATTTTTTGATATGTTTTTCATATAATTATCTTAAACATAAATATATAGAGCATAATTTGTTGAATCTTGGAATTTGATTTTTTATAAATTGTCTAAACTTCTTTCTACCATTTACTATTTATTATTTTGTATAATATCATGATTCATACGCAGAGATACTCACCAAGAGTTTCTGTAGCAACTCTGAGTTGGTCTCTTCCAAGGTGGTGAACTTTTCTACTCCATCTACAGTATACGGTACAGTATATGTAGTGGTTGTAAAGTATGTAAGGACAATTGTTTTACTTGGCTCAATATCATTCTTCGTGACCAATGAAGATGACGTCACTAGAGCATTTCTGTAGGTCGTGCTGAGACCAAACACGACTGGAACAGAAGTCATTTTCGTATACGTTTCGTACTGAGGTTCGGCTGATGGTCGTGGTCGTCGGCTGACTTTTACAGAAACTGGACGTTTTGGTGGACGTGGTGGTCCACCATCTGGTGAAGCTGTTCGGGTAACCACATAAAAGCGTGGACGTGTTCTTGAAGGTCGAATGATTCTGGTGTTACTTCTGGATGCTGAGACTCCTGGAGAGCGACGGATTGTTATCTTAAGTCGTTTTCGACCAGCTGGTACATTGCCTGTTGAATCAAAAATTTATTCAGAAATAGATATCACAAACAACAATTTGTGCTCAAAATAAAAATGAAAGATTTATTGGTAGTTCCTTAAAAAACTGAACTTAATTTCTCGGCGATATTACTTGACAATTTTATTATTTGTATAACAACCATATCTCAACCTTATCTTCTGAACAGGTACAACTTGTACATTCAAATCAAATTTATTAAACATTTGTTAAGTCTTGTTTTTTTCTTTTCTTGATTAAAATTGATTGTGCAATCAAAATAGAAAACTAAATAATATTTATTTCCTGTTAAGGATTATTTTTTATTCACAAGTGAAAAAAATTAATGCTAAAATTGGAATTAAAGGGCCATATTAATTTAAAAAACAAGTGCATGAATCAGTATTTTATTTAACAAAAGAATTTTATCTTTACCCATCATAATATCTGAAAATTTTAATAGAATTATAAATACATGCGATTTTTTAAATTTATAACAAGTTTAAGATAATGCAAAGTAATATTTTTTTCGATGCAGCTGGCAAACAGACATGGACGTCTTTGGATGCCTATAAGGGTTATATGTTACTCACTTTGCAATACCCAGGGGGCGCCTGTAACTTGATGGTAAGCGGTCGCGAAGTAATAATGCCCCCGCAACGCTCTACGATCCAATTAGGACCGGAACCTACGGCTTAAAGTGGATTCCGAAGCACTACAACACCCATGGGCAAAGCCGGGATTTGAACCCGATACCTGTGTACCGAACGCCAGAGCGCTGGCCATTCGGCCATTCGGCCATCAGGCCCCCTATGCAAAGTAATATTAAAAAGTTGAAAATTTATTCTTTACTTCCAGTTGTAATCATATTGCAATTTCTTTTACTTTAATCGAAATGAATATAAAATAATTAAGCTACCAATATTAATTATTTAAGCAATGGGCTTGAATTATTACTTATTCTTTGATTTAATTCATATTCAGATATAGCTTCTAGTGAATTTTTTCCAATATATCACTGGATTAAATTGAACTAAACGGATTACAGTTACCAAATCACATTTGTTTATTTTTTTAATCCTATTAACGTAATAATTTAAATAATTATCAGAAGCATAGATCTTTTATGTTAATTATTCAATTAATTTTAAATAACCTATCAAAGAAATTTACTTTCTTGCTTAATTTTTACTTTACAAATATTTTTAAAACTAAATAAAATCAAATACCAGTGATTCTCCAATAAGACAAAAGTAATTTACCTTGATTAGTAACCTCTGTTGTAGTCTCGTCATCTTCAGGAGTTTCAGTTTCAGTTTCATCCTCGTCATCTTCTCCAGAGAAATCATTGTCTTCTTCCTCTTCTTCAGATTCAGTGGTCGTCGTTGGAAGAGGTTCTTCACTGGTGCCACGGGACGATTCAAAGCTTGCCAAAAGGACGCTAGACACTGGATTTGCTACATCGGATTCTGTCTTTGCCTCACTTGCAGGTATTCTAGTAGTAACTGGTCGCACCCTAACACGAACTCCGGGTCGTTGTGCAAATACTCCACTTCTCAGACTGCCTGGACGCTGCACTACTGTTGTTGTAATTCTCAATGGTCCCCTCTGAGCTTGAGTTCTAACAATGCGGTTGTTATCCGGAATTTCTGGAGTTGCTTCTCTGTTGGAGGAAGAAACTCGGTTCAAATTAGAGACTGTCTCTGAAGCGAAAGATGGCTCAATCGGAACTGTTTGGGGATAAGTCTGCTGATCTTGTACTTCTGCATCATCAGGTTCAAGATAATTGTTGTAGATCGAATCCGTCTCTGAAGGTACTACTTCAATCAGTGTGGGAGTTATACCACCTCTGTCTACTACGGCATTTCTTATATCCTCAAAATGTACAAGTGTCTTCATTTGAAGATTAACTTCTGTTGTTGTACCTCCAGCTGTCCTCAGACCAACATTCACCAACTGTTCATTTGGTTTTATTGTAAGTAACCCATTGCTATCAATAGTACTGGCAAAATCTTGCATAAGGAATGGTTCTGTTTTGGTATCCACGTTGGAAATAGTTTCAGACCGTTGCGAATGCGTACTTTTGTCTCCATCGCGTAAAGTATAATAATATGTAAATAAGGTATAATAAGTTTTGGGCAATTTTTGCAATGTCAGTGATATGGACTGTTGATTTTGAAGGACTAATTTCTTCTTCTTTCTTCATACTAGGTAGAATATCAGGAGATCTTGAATTAGAACCACCATAATAAACATCGCTGTTATACAATTGCACACGCGAGGCCAAATTTACAATAGTCGTAGTTGCTCCTTGTGCTCGAGACCCCAGCGGTACAGCTGTTTGGACACCATTCTGCGTAGTGAATCCCCCTCTAGATCTGATAAGTTCTACTAATCGAGGATTCAAAGTCTCTGTGGCAATATTTGATACAACAGCTTCTCGTGTAGAATAGGCAGTTGATGGACCATTGAGGAACGTTGTCATATATGTGAAAGTAGTGTAGTAGGTCAAAGGTACGGCTGGAACATTTGGTTGAGGAATTTTCTCTATATCATTATTTAAGTTACCTCTTACTCTGCTGGGTCTTCGGAATTCTTGACCCGCGGCAGTGTTAGTGGCAGGACCTCGAGCCCTCAAAACTTTTAGTTCTTCCTCATAATCATCAATGTCTGGCAAAGAATTGATGATAGGCTTTCTTTCCAAAAGTGGTTGTGGGGTGTTTTGTTGTGGAGAAACAGGTCTGCGCAATCTTATCACACGTCTTGGAGCATTCGTTGGTGAGGTTGGAATTCGTCTAGATGGAATTCTAGGAGAATCTTCATTCGCTTCATTAGGTGTTGCAACCAAATCTTCGTTTTGTGGAGGACGAATATTTTGGCGTGTAGGAGAATAATTTGGTAAATTTCGAACTGCATTATAACCATTATTGGAGCTTGATGGATTTTCTCTCTCAGGGGGAAATTATTTTGTAAATTTCTTGCTGGTTCGAATCTGTCTGGTGGCCGATTTATTCTAGTTACTGCGTAATTTTGAGGGTTACGAATTCTTCCGAAATCTCCCATTGGTGCTTCAGATGGAAAGTTTGGCCTGTTTGGAGAGAAATATTGTAATCCTCCCATTGGTTCAAAATTCATTCCGGACATTTCTGGTTGTGGAAAACCCATGTTACCGAAAGGTGCATTTCGGGTGATTCCAAAATTTTCATTTCGCATTCCTTCTGGTGGTCGTTGAAAAAGTTAGGCATATTTGGTGGAAAATTTTGAGGATTTGTTCTGAAATTATATTCATCTCCCAAATCATCAGGTGATAAATTTTGAGGTCCTTCCGGTCTGATTCTACGAATGTAAGCTCTTCTCGTTGGAATAACACGCACAGATGGTATAGGTCGGTCTAAGGAATCAGGATTAACTCCTGCACCTAATAAAGGAAATGGGTTAATACCTTCAGTTTCGTATCGAATTCCACTCAATGTGCTCATAAGCTCTTTAAAAATTCATCTGGCCTTGCTATTGGTTCTAATTTTAGAGTTTTCAAATTGTCATTATCATAATTTTCTGTTTCAAACTGTAACAATTTTCTAACTTTAAACGTGTTCGCGTCTTCAGAGTTTTCTTTTCGAAAACGATTTGATTCAACATTTTTTATTGATGGTTGTATTTTTGTATAAGTTAATTTAGATATTTTAGAATCAGGAGATTGTAAGTTATTACTGCTAGTTTCAATTTTATCTATAGTATTTAACAATTCATTGATACTTTCTGTAGCCATTTGATTATTTTTATTATGAACATTATCAGACTGACTTACGAAACTACTTTGCAAGTTCAATTGAAATGGTAAGTTTTCATTATAAATATTATGATGCTATTATCAGAAAATTGTGTAGTAAAGGAAGAAGTGCTTTCTGTTTGCCCAACATTTTCTGAAATGTAAGGCAAACTAGCATCTATTTCTCTTACACTACGGGCAAACCTAGTGTGACCATTTAGTTGTAGAGGCACTGTAATCATAGTTACTATTGAAAATACCTCTCCATTGTGAGCTGTAAACTGTATTGTGACCTCTGTGGTTACAGAAGGTAATATAAAAACAGGCTGAGGAAAAATAAATGGATGAGCTGTTGGAGGTGCAGGAACTTTTATAGTGGTAGTTTTTACTAATGTTTCTTCACTTAGTGTTGTACTTGTAAGAGTAGTAAATATGGTTTTACCATTGAGAAATAGTGGCAAAACTTTGTTGATGTAATTGTTTGAGTAGAAATGAAAGAATTTTCAGATAGAGATAATGAAAATTCAGTATTTTGTAAAGGCATTGGTGGGGCAAAGGGATTTGGAAAATATGGGTATTGTTGCGGAATTTGGGGCATTTGGTGCATTTGGGGGCATTTGAGGCATTTGGTGCATTTGGGGCAGTTGCGGTACAGCTGATCTTTGTTCAAATATTGTATTAGTCTGTGTGGTTAATGTGGTCATAATTCTTTTATTTACAACAGTATCTGTTCGAGTACCATAACCGACTTTCATTGCTACCAACGATGTGCTCTCAATTTCTGTACTTGCTATAAGAATTTCCGTAACAACAGTAAATTGTTTATCAGGAGGTAAATTAGCATCAGGTAATCCAGTTATAGCGGAAACCAATGTTTTGTAACTCCACCTATTGTAAGAGTGGTCAGATCTTCTCGTCTAAGAGTATTTGTTGAATAAGCAGTAGTTGTAATAGTTGCAAATGATGTACGCAAACCCAGATGTACGGGTAAAGTTTTCGTGGTGGTAAAAACGTCTGTTACTGTGATAGGACCTGTTAAACTGCTAGTCATCTCGAGATCGTCAATCTCATCGTACATTACAGATGATTCTCCGGTAATGTAAGTTATTGGAGTAGTACTACTCGAACGAATTGTCCGTGGATCAAATTTTGGTGGTCGTTTAGTACCTCTGGACCGACCAAATACTGGAAGAGGCAATGCTTTAGGGGGTTCTACTGTTAGCTCATTATCTTCATTGTCATAAGCTGGTTTGTAAGCATTCCCTTGACGTCCTCGAATTGGAATTTCTGTTCTTATTTTTTCGCTTAGTCAGAGACGTATCTTCTTGAAGGTTATTTGAATTTTCAATATCATCCATTAAACTAGCCGTTGGTTTAATACTCAAGGAAAATGTTGTTGTCAAAGTAAAAACGCCTTTTAGTAGAACTTGTTTCGGTTTGTTCCGTTATAGATGGGCGGATATCTTCGGTGCGTTCCCGACGAATGCTTTTCTGCTTGCTTCGTAAATTTAGGGTTTTCAGAGTAGGTCTTGATCGTCGTAGGGGAGCAATGGATGAAGATTTTGGTTGATAACGGCTAGATAACGGTTGAGATGAAGATTTTGACGGAATATTCCTTGATGGTGTTGAACGCACGTTAAATTTAGGCAGTTTAGCAGGACGGCGAAAACGTGACGTGGAAGAAGGCATAAGTGACTCTTCTGTGACTGATTCAACTATAGCTTCACTAGCTTCAAAATCTTCATCTGGCTTATTTTCTTCTTCGTCTTTTTTCCCAAATTTTCGTGTTCTACTCGGCAAAATATTAAGCTTACTAGATGAAAAGGGTTTGACGTTAACACTTGTTGAAGGTTTATTCACAGATTCTGTTTGCTTGTTTCTTTGATTTCTGAGAAGGAAATTCGGTACACTTTTGGACTGAGTATTGTAAGCTGAGTATGGCTTCGAAGAATAAACGGATGTCTGTCTATTATTATTATTGCTGCTAACGGGTCTACTAAATCCTCTACTAGAGAAATTTCTTCTCGTCTTTTAGAAAACGGAGTTGAACCAAATTTTCTAGCACTAGTAGTTGAAGCAGCACCAAATCGCTTATTACCAAAAGAGGATCTTTCTCTTGTTGATCGCTTTGACCTTTTCAAAATGATGCTATTTTTGGGATTTAAGTCGAATTTTGAAGAATGCTTCATCAATTTTAAATTTTTATTAGCGCTAGATTCTTTACAATCAGAGCATTTGTTTTTAGCAGTATTTAATGTATGTTTCACCTTTTAGTACTTGTTATAACATCTAAAGAAAGTTCTTCTAGAACTGATGAAGGTAAAGGAGTGGTGTTTGTTACCAGAGACAGCTCTTGAGTTTTCTCTAAATTATTAGTGCTGTCTGTAAAAGAACTTCTAAGATATATTTGAAAGGGTTCGTTCCTTCTTAATCTGTAACTTTCGCACCTTGCGCGAAAGAAGTTCTTAAAGCTTCTGGTAATAATATTGGGGCAAATGCTGGTTGTTGTGATGCAGAATCCGAAACAATATTTTCTATTAATGTCGTATCAAACGAAAGGTCAATTGTACTTATCGTAGTCGTTAGTTTTTCTTCGGTTGTTTCAAAATTTTCAGATGGATTTGATTCAATGTCAATTTCATATAAATCTTTTCATTTGCAATTATTATTGTTTCAAATTCAGGCGATACATCCGCTAAAGGCACTGGATTCGTAGCGGAAGAGAAGATGGTAAGTATTTCAAATTCAGGTCCTACAGTTTCACTTTCTGAATCTTTGACTTCAATTAATTCAGTACTTTCTTCAACATTATTTTTAATTGTACTAGATGGCATAATGGTTTCAACTGTTATACTTGGAACATGAGCATAGGTTCCATCAAGATACGTACCATGCACTTCAAAAATGTGCTTTGTAGTTGTACCATTTTCTACATGAACTCTTGATGAAGCTTCAATAAGGCCAACCTTTTGAATTTTGGAAGCTGGGATTATAGATGAATGAATTAAACTAGGACTTGCATCTGGAATAATATTTGTATAAACATCAGATGAATATTCAAAGTTTATGTCTGCATAGGATGAAAACAATTGCGTTTCAGAAGGTAAAAAGGTTTCAGTTGATATACTAGGAACATGAGCATAAGTTCCATCAAGGAATGTCCCATAAACTTCATAGTGATATCGAATAGTAGTATCGTCAAGTATTTTATCACTAACAGATGCTGTTACAAGACCAGTTGTTAAATCTTCCATGTGATATGTAGACAAAGTTGAAGAAGTTTCGGTTGGGGAAATTGAAGTTACCGTCGGAGTCTCACTAGTAGTTGTAGCAAAAATTGTTCTAGTTGTATAAGTACCCAAATGAGCATATGCGCCACCTATATGGGTTCCATAAATTTCAGATACAAAAAGCAATGTCTTAGAACCTTCAATTTTACTTTTCAACACTCTGGATGAAAGCAGTCCGGTTTTCCTACTGCCAGGCACACTAGCACTTATTGTTGTATGAGAAGGTATCCTATGCCGAAAAGGCTCTCTTGTAGAAGATAGTGGTTGGGAACTGGTAAACACTCTCTTGCAGTTTGTGCATATGCTCCACCAACAAATACGCCATGAATTTCTGTCGTAAGGTGAACTGCGACGGGGCCTCTAATTTTACGAGATACAATGCTACGCACCAGCCCAGGCAATCGAGATGGACTGAACAAGAGTATTTGTAGCTCCTACAGGCATATCAGTTTCTGTTATAGAATAATTTCAGAATTAGATTCAGCTCTTTGAGCATATACACCATTGATGTAAGTTCCATAAATTGTTGTTGTGTATTTTGTCATTCGTCCATTGCGGGTGGCATTTGAAGTTAATGTAGATATCATATTCTTTGTGTCTGATTTTGAAACTGGAACACTTACAGTTGCTGTGAATTTTGGAACTATATATTTAGAAGATTTAGGAGTTTTTGAATAACTTTCTTCCTTTGTGGGACTAGATTCTACCTTTTTTACAATATCCCCATCTGAGGACAATGGTTGAGGTTCCGCAGATTTTAAAAACTCTAAATATGCTGCATACGCTTTGCTAAATTGAGAATCGCTCAAAAAGTCATCGTTTGATTCTTCAGTATCTTTAGTAAAGTTATGGAATTCAACAGAAGAGGGTATATCGTTAAAAATGGGAGAACTAACTAAAATATTTTTGTTTAAGCTTTCCTCATCTCTATTATGATAAATTGACTGTAAGTCTTTCACTAACGGTTTTACTTCTTCTTCAGTTTCTCTTGTAAAAGAACCCACACTATCATCTAAATCATCCAATGCAAGAAGTTTTCGAAACCCAAATTTTGGAGAAAGGGTAGCGAAGCTAGGGCTATCTGTTGTTGTGATTACTATAGGAATTTCCGATCTTTTGGGTCTAGATTTCAAAACAGTTGGAACAATTACATCACTGAGAATCTCAGTTACTGTATGCTCCCTACTTCTTACTATTGGAGTAGGGCCTCCAAGTTCGGTGGTGAAATATGTGTAAGTTGAATAGAAAGTTACAAGTGAAGGTTGTACTGAAGGTGAAAATTTAACAACATTTTGACGATTGGTTGGTTTCAAATTCCTATTATGCAAATTATAACCGGGTTTTTTATTTTCGGATTGTTTAGGATTAATATAATATGGTTTTTGATAACGAGTGGACTCTTGTCTGTTTCTGCATGTATTACAAATTTCTTGATATTTTGGCTGTCTATAATTTCTAGGTACAGTAGTAGATCTTCCAGAATATGTTGTTGTGGCTTGAATATCAGGATAGTATATTGATGAAACTAATTTTGTATTAGTTTGTACCTCTCTTCTGTTACCTGGCTTTAATATAGTTGTATAATAAGTATTTGTAGTATAATGAGTAACAGGCGTCGCTCGTATAGTTTTGTATAAAACTTCTGCAGCATTTAAAGTTAAGTCCCCACTGAAATCTGTGTAATAATCTTTATCTAAATCAACTGTAGATACTGTTTCTTTGAACAAAAAGCTTTCTCTCTTGTCAGAAATTCGACTGGAATGCAATTTTGCATCCCAGTCATTATTCACTAAAAATGATCGTCAGTATTGTCTTTTACTTAATAATCCTCTTCTAAAAAATGGCTTTAAATTATTATAATAATCGTGATCTGATTTTCAAGAATTCATAGTCTGGTACATGTCTTTTACCTCTACGATAAGTAGGACTGCGAGTAGCAGCTTGATTATGCAACGAAGTCACAGTTGGTAAGACTACATCTGTCAAAATCTCAGTGACAGTGTGTTCTCTGCTTCGTACAGTTGGAGAACCATCCATCAATTCTGTTGTAAAATAAGTATAAGTAGAAAAATAAGTAACACGAGTTGGTTTTATGGCAGGATCTTGTTGATATACTGTATTAGGAACTCTGACTGGTGCTTTTTGTCTCTGAGTGGGTATAGGATCGTATTGATAGACAGTATTCGGTACTCTATTTGGTACTTTTTGTCTCTGCGTGGGTATAGGGATCGTATTGAAAAACAGTATTCGGTACTCTATCTGGGACTTTTCTTCTGTATTCTGATGATCTGTGAACGGGAATACTTGTTAAATAGTTTCTTCCAAGTGCTTTTCTGTAGTTATTTTCATTCTTTAAATCTCTTACATCTTGATAATTATACTTTGAGGTGTCTCTCAAGCATGATGGACATACATTTGCATGGCCTGTATCTGTATGATAAAAGGGTCCACGAACCTTAGTTGCAAAAGATGGTCTATAAGGTTCATTGTGTTGTCTATTAGGATGCACTGAATATGTGTGGGGTACAGCTCTTTCAGGGATTAATTCATATCTTTTTGTTGGTCTTATTGTCCTTGAATCACCACAACATTTGCTTGGCGGTTTGGCATCGTAATTATTTTGACGATACAAATTCCTTCTGTTGACATTTCTGTCCCCATCCTGATAAAGTGCATGAGTTGCAGGCGACTGATCATACGTTGCAGCAACAACTTTCGTACTCGTATCAATGACTCTTTTACCACCTGGTTTCAATACTGTAGTATAATAAGTATAGGTAGTGTAATGAGTCGCAGGGCTGGCGACAATTGAATGTCTGTACTCTGCTCCTTCAGCTACTAAATCTGCACTTTCAAGCAAATCTAAAGTGTCAGATTTACCCAAAGCACTAATGGATTCATAGTATGGTTTTGAAATAGTGTGGAAATTGTCCATAGATGGTGTTTGCAAAGTACTCAGAAGTTTTGGACTTTCTGAGAACATAGCAGGAAAACTTGGTTGAGTGTGATCTAATGAATTATAAGTTCCTATTAATAGACCATTAATCGAGGTAGAACTTTTTCCATCAAAGCTGCTCAAAAGAACAGTGGAAGAGAAGGAAAATGGAATTGAAGAACTACTCTCAATTGGAGAATTAAATAAATTATCTGTTTCATCAAAAGCTACTTTACTTGAAGTGGAAACATCTTTTAAACTTTCTTTAAAGGAATTTACTAATATTGTTTCAGTATTTAAATCTAAATGTAAATTTTCCTCCTTTTCGTTGGACATATTTTGAGTTTTTAAGAGATCCATAGCATTAACAGAACTTGTATTTTCATCTGACTTAATTAATGGCTGAATTGTTTCATTTGATTTCAATTCTGCCGAGCTTGTTGCGCTTTCTGAATGATTTTCTAAGCCGTCCAAAGATTTTATTTCTGTTGCATTAATGTTTTCCTTCAAATTTGGTAGTGTTTCATTTGTTGAATTTTCCTTATTGTGAACAACAGAGCTGACTTTTGTAGTAAGTAAATTTTCCAAACTAGTTGTATTGTCATTATTGTTTCCTAAGCTTATATTATTAATACCTACTTTATCGTCATTATGTAAATTAATTGACGTATCTTTCGTTTTTATTCTCATTATCTGTATTTATGGCAGAATGACTAATTCTATCATCTTCTGTAGTCTGCTTTGAAACTCCATTAGACTCATTTTGTGACGTAAATTTATTTACAAGAGTTTCATTTAAATTGCTGTAATTTTCTGGAGACGTTTTTTCTGTCGTGTAAATATCACCAATATCAAATCTGTCCTTTTCCTTAAGTGTCTCAGGGAGTAAACTTGACGTACTAGTAAATATTACCGGAAGTGGAGGAGTCACTACAGATGTTGGACTGATGGATGAATCATTTTCAATATCTGAATCAGACACACTCAAAAGTTTTCTACGAAATACGTTCGTATCTATTGACCGAATTCTTCTATTTCGAGCTTGATAGCTCTCTGTATTTTCAACAACTTTTCTGAGTCGTGAAACAGTAGGAACGATAACATCAGTCAAAATTTCTGTCACAGTATGTTCTCGAGTTTTGATTACTGGAGTTCCATCACCAAGCTCTGTAGTGAAATATGTGTATGTAGAATAATAAGTGATACTTGTAGGTTTTTTTATTTCGCTGTCAGCATAAGGGACGTTATTTGGATATCTATTTCCATTCGGTTGAGCATTTTCTTTAGGTTTAATTCCAGAATTGTAATTGTTCACTCTGTTTCTATCAGGCACTTTACCATTAGTTGCAATCCGTCTTCCTTGCCTTCCATCGGCGTAACTGCTTCCTCTTGCAAAATTATGCCTCACTAAACTTCTTCCTGTGGCACCATTGTTCGTAGGAACTCTTTCTTTCCTCAGGTTGTACAGCTCTCTTCGAACGAATTCGATCACCAAATTTAAGAGTTGAAGCACTACATCTGACAAGACTTCTGTTACTGTATGTTCTCTTGTTCTGACAACGGGATTTCCACCCCGCTCCAACTGAGTAGTAGCGTAAGTGTAAGTAGAGTAATGAGTGGCAGTGCTAGGTCTTATACTTGGTTGTAATCTCTCTGATCTCTGATCAGGAGTTCGACCTCGGACTCCATGACGTGGAACTTCAAGTGTTTGTGCTGAAGCAATCCTAGTATTGGGAACATACCTAACAGGTGTCGCTCTTTGAGACTCCCTACATACAGGACATTCAGTTTCATAATAGTCATAACCATCGTAATTAGGTTGAGCATGTACTGTTCCTCTCACGTATGGAACTGTAGGGTTTGGACTCACGTTGGTTTCTGTCACGTACCTAGTATCTATTTGCACATCTCCTCCTATTAATCTCGTTGTGTAGTAAGTGAATGTGGTTCTATGAGTGATATATGGATCTGATCCTCTGTTTGGATAATCATAAACCGTTCTGTCTACTGGTCTTTCTACTACTCTAGTAGGAACTACTCTATTCTGTGTACGTATTATTGTATTCCTTGGTCTTGAATAAGTAGGAATTGGTGTGACATTAGTTTCTGTCTGTTCTCGGGTATTCACTATAGGAACTCCATCCCTAAACCTTGTTGTATGGTATGTGTAAGTGGTTCATGTGTCACGCTGCTTGGTCTATATAAATTGGGATCTATACGCTGTGAATAACTAGGAAGTGCCGTACGCACATTATTCGTGTGGACCTGTCCCGGTCTATAATAAGTGGGAATGAGAGTTGAATCTGTAACTGTGTCTTTATGTGTTTCTACAATAGGTACACCATTTCGAAATCTTGTTGTATAGTAAGTGTATGTTGTACGATGGGTTATATCTGTTGGCCTAGAACCTCCAATATATGGGTCTTCTGTGTAATAAGCCGGCGCTTCTGTGTGATATGGATCGTAGTAGGTTCCAATTTCAAAAGGAGAGTAACGGCCAGTAGATAAAGGAGAAACATTTGTTTCTGTTTCTTTTCGAGTTTCGACATATGATGTTCCAGGTCTAAATCGTGTTGTATAGTATGTAAACGTTGTTCGATGAGTGACTTCGCTTGCTCTACCAACATCATATGGTACAGTTTCAATATGATAATGTGCATCATCTACAGGTCTTCTCACAGTTGCCAAAGATCCATATCCATCGTCGACATTTGTATGTCGTATAGCTCCGTCACAACAAGGACCTTCTCCAAGACCATAAACAGCCCGCTCTGACGGTTCAACAACAACAGAATCTACGTGAAGGCTACTTTTAACCTGGGTTCCACCGTTTGGTAATAAAATAGTAGTGAAGTAAGTGTAAGTTGTATAATGAGTTGTAGGAGTTAAATAGACTCGAGCATCAGTAGAAATAATTCTGCCATCCCTCAAAACTGTAACAGATTGATCTACATCACGCTTTTTTCTTTGGGAAGTTTCCACTTTACTTTCGCTGGCATGGGATGAAATTAATTCTTCCACTTTTGAAGGATCTATTTCAGGAGAATGTGTGCTTGACGCTGCCTGTGCAGATCCTACGAATGTTTTAAGTTCATCTAAATTTATACTTGGAAGCAATAAAACTGTTAAATCAGGCAACTTTTCCATTGATGTCATAGAAGTATCAAGATTGTTAGTTTTGAAGTATGTTCAGGTACTGACACAGAAGTACTATCTTCAAAGGCTTCAGGAATCGATGAAGTTATTACAATTTCAGATTCACTATTCTTTTCAACTTCTTCAGGAATATGTGTTACTATTGTTTTTCTTCTGATGGCTTAGTTAAAGTGCCCGCTATTCCAAAAATACCACCACATCACTTGTTGATTCATCAGAAGCATTAATAATTTCAGAAGTTGCTTTTTTGATTTCGTCAGATTCAGCAACAGATAAAACTGTACTCATGGAAGAACTTTCAACAATGTTTGGTATTTCTACAGAACTGCTCACAATATCCTCTGTATCAGAAGAGCTCAAGGAAATGTCACTCGTAACTAACGAGGGCTCGTCAGAAAGGTGAGAATTAAGAATCTCTGAATTTAAATTAACAATTGAGGGCGTAATACTTAATGACCAATGCATTGAACTAGATTCAAAATCAATAATTGAAGGAATAATTTGAGTAGAAATTTCAACTTCACTAGAATCTGATGATACAGAATTAATTGAACTTATTGCTTCTTCAGGTTTAATAAAGAAGTTTTCTGTATTAAATTCGATTTTTACTGATTCAGTATTGATATCAACTGTAACAGGGATACTTGTTTCCATTGTATTTAAAATTATTGTATTCATTTGTGTACTGGAACTGACAACTGAACTTGGACTAGCATCAAAATTGGATTTAAAAATGGGTAATAAATCAGTCAATTCAGGAACCTTCAGACTAGTTTCCATTTTAATCAGATCTTCGTTATTTGAATCTTTGGCACTTATACTATCTTCAGAACCTAACAAAGAATCACTTTTCTCTGGTACTTCAGACATCAAAGAAGTACTCACGAAAAATGGCGTTACAGACATTAAAGAATCATCTTGATTCGATGAGAGTGAATTTTCAGGAATAGTAATTGAGGTAGATTCTATTTCATCTGTACTAGAAGTAGAAATAGAAAACATGCTACTGTCCAGAGGTATATTAATTTCTTCAATCGATGTTGAAGTTTTCTGTATTCAATGTCGAATTGATTGTATTACCGACCATTCTGCCAACTATATTTATAAATAGCAAATCTTCTGAGTCAGATTTTGTCAAATTGGATTTTGATATGTCCTCACTTGCATCTAAGAAAGGAATTTTGGGTTTTAAAGAAGAATCAAAATCGCTAACAACCGAAGGCTTTGTATTATCAAAATCAGAAGTGGTTAATAATATTTCTGACCTTGCAAATTCCTCGGAAACTAAAGAATCCACTTTATCTCCTGAAAGATTCAAAATTTCAGTAGATAAAGCAGGAGTAGGAGTAATTGACAATTTATTTTCTTCCGCTGAACTAGATAAAATACTTATGAGATCATCTAAATTATGCATAATTGCTTCTTCATTGCTCTTGGAAACTGAGTTCAATTCATAGGAAGTAACAGGTATATGGCTACTTTGTAACTTTGAAGAACTGGTATAGGACAATTCCTTTGGAGATTCAATAATTTTTGACTTGGGATGAAAGACATCTGAAGACTTAGTAGAGACAGGTTTTATAGATTTTGTCGATTCTTCTTTGCTGACGGTATAAAATATACGTGATGTACTTTGTACTACATGAGCATATGTTCCATCAATGTAAGTGCCTTCAACAATCGTTGTCCATTCTGTTGTTCTACCATTGATAATGTCAGTACCAGTTGTGGATGTATTACCCCAGTAGTATGAATACTACTTTGAGGTACATAAGGTATAGTTGGTGTTAAAACTAAAGGAATGTGGCCAATTCCTTCTTTGCCAGAAATATCTCGTTTATTTTTTGGTATAGTGCCATCTTCAAGTTTAATCAATTCATCACTGTCTGAAAGAGACAAAAAGCTTCCTTTTGTTAAAATTATTATCATGATTTTTTTTTTTCAATTTCCTTTTTTTTTTGATCTTGTGAAACATTTTTAGGACCAGAATTGTTAGAGAACAGAGCTGCTATCTTCTGTATTACATCTCCGATGCGTTTAGGCTGTTGTTTTAAAATGTAAGTCTTCTTCGCCATATCTTCAGTTCTTTTCCTCAGAATGCTTTTACTTGGCATTTCGTGGTCAAATTTTATGACTGTATACTCTGCTGTGGGAACAACAGAGACCGGTTCGTTCACTGCTGTTTGATAAATTTTTCCAGAATTTAGTGATCCATACTGCTCGAATTCTGTACTGGTTCTGAATTTCTGTGTCTTCGTCGGCAAAATTTTAGGCACTTCCAACACTTTCGTTTCATCTGATATTGCATAGCCTGGATTAAAATAATTCGCTTGTTGAGCATTCTGCCTGTCACTGAGGAACTTAGTATAACTGTATTGAAAGTTGTTTGGAATCATCCTTGCCATGGCTGGCCTCAGATGGAAAGTTTCACTTCAATTTTTCAAGGTCATCCAATTCATCTGAAGTTTTCCTATCCATTCCATGCTGATCTATACTCGACAAGGTTAAAAATACTATATAAGTATGTTGAAAATGCATAATAACAAGCTTGCTGCTGTCTATAAGCGTTTGAAGCCTTCACTCTGCTAAGCAGCAGTCTTTTCAACTGGTTTTGCAGCGCAGAATATCAGCTGAAAGCATTTTATTAGTCACAAGCATATAAGCAGATGGTTTCAGAGCACACATATATAAGCTGTTGTTAAAATATCAATGGCTTTAAACAATAAATAGAGTTGTTTCATCTTGAAGAATTGCCATAATTCTTCCGTGATTCTCATTTCAGGGGTCACACTGAAATGGAATTGTGAATTCAAGATATTTTCTTGATTTTTCTTGATAATTCTTCAGCACTTCATCCATTTCTTTTTTGTATTATCATTTCATGTTGTATAGTTTGTATAATCATGTTGTATAATCATTTCATGTATGTGAAGTTCATGTGTAAAGAAAGAAGCAATATATGTTCAACTCAATTGTGTGAAAACTTTCAACGTTGATTCAAATTTTGAATAAATTTTTTTCTAAGAAAATTGTAGTTGATTTGAGTGATTTGAGTGATTAATTCGAAATAAATTCAAAGACAAACTTCAGCTATAATGAGGACACTTTACTAGGTAAGATTATGTGAAAATTTTACATTTTTGTAGTGATTATAGCACAGTATTTTGTAGTATTTATAGTATATGTTCAATAATAAAACTTATATTCAAAATGCATTTTCAAATGTGTATGTATATTTTTAATGTTCCTTTTTTAACAATCATACTAAATATTACTCTTTATTTATCAGCATTATAATATTTAAAAATTTATTTATGTAGTCACTTTTTTTTTTGCATTTGTATTTTTTTTACGTGTACTTTTACAGACATATATTTTCATTGAAAACTCAATGAAACATTAATTTCACATTTTGCTAAGCATCAGATTGCATTGTAAAGCATTAGCTGCAAGCCTATGAGCACATAGAGCGGAATCAAAATGCATTAAAGCATATACTATGATAAATGAACAAGCTATTAACAATATACATGTTAATATAAAAATACATAAAATAATAGAACATGAAAGTATTCATTTTAAAATTAATAATTAATTAATAAAATAACTTCTTTTCAATATTTATAATGATTGTACTTTTAAAACTTTTTATATAATAATAATCTCTCTGTAATTTTCCTATTATATTAAAATTAATTTCAGTAATATTAGCTAGGATTTTAAGCACTTCTGATATATTAGTTATTACTACCAATAAAATCATCAAAAAATTATTTTTATCAATTATTCAATAAATTAATTCTTCTATACTTTTTTTCCTTAAAATATATTACAAATAATATATCAATTTCAGACATGTTTTGAATTTTTGTCTAGGTATTTCAGAATAATCGAAGATAAAAGTAGCAATTTAATTATATGACAAAAAAATATATAAATAAATTGTGATGTTTTATTATTTTTTCTATTTTAATTTGATCAACAATAATAGGTATAAATTTTTATTTTGAATGCAATATTTAAAATAAATCTCACTTGATGTTAACAAATTCATTGAAAACAATTTTACAAAAATATTTAAGCAAATTAAAATTTGGTATCCCTACATTATCAAATTTTAGACTAAAAAGAATTGTTAACTATTAAATATTTTAATTATTAATTACAGCTGAAAATATAATAAATACTAACAGCTTCTTTTTATTTATTTATTTATTTTTTCAGGTGTTGTTTCTTTCTTTTTTATCAGTGAAGTATAGATGGCGCCACATTATTTTGTTGCAAGGTATTTTTATTGCAATTTTCAATGACTGGTGCACTGAATTCTGTATTAACTTGAAAATGATATATTTTCTCTTCATTTCCCCTAAACCATCTTTGTAAGAAATTACTACAAATTTATGTAATGTAATGATAAAAATTTGAATTGACAAATTAATATTTTTCCGAAAAATTAAATTTTTTCGAATGAAAGTGTACAAAAAAAGTTTACTTTTTTTATGAAATTCAAAAAGTTCCAAAAAGAATTCCAGGGGTATATGCAAAACGCAAAGGGGAAAATTAAAAAAAAACAAACAGTAGTAATCAATTCGAATTGATCAGACGTAGTCACACGTGTATTACACAATATAGACTGAATCTACTTTTTCTGGATATGGTTAGTGCAACAAGCATATGACGAACTAATACGGAATAGAATTCGTTAAGTCTTGCCTGCTGCAATTTTTTTTTTTCTTGTCTGCTAAATCAGGCATTCAATAGAATTAGGCATAATTCTCTTTTCATATTCATTCGTTTATAACAAGAAAATGATATTTGCAAAAATCATTCTAAAACTTAATAATTTTTTTTTTTCTTTCCGCTTTCAAATTGCTTTCGTATAATTCTATGAAACTTTATTTTTAATGATAGCGTGGATAAGCATATTAACACAGTTGAAGATAATACATGATTTTAAACAGTAAAAATTAATAATTTTTTTTAAAAATTAAACAAAATGTGGCATTTTTAAATACTACATTTCTATTTTATTTATGAAAAATTTTATTATTTTGCACTTTTTTTATTTTTTTTATTTGCCTAAAAACATTTCTATTTTTATTCAAATTTTAAAATGCCACGCCATATTTCTACTTTTTTATTCTTAAAAAATTTTATTATTGGCACTATTTTTTATTTGCCACATTTCTATTTTATTCCTAAAAGATTTTATTATTGCCATTTTTTTTTTTATTTGGCGTATTTCTATTTTATTCAAATTTTAAAATGCCACGTTTCTATTTTTATTCCTAAAAAGATTTTATTATTGTTACCATTTCTTTTTTATTTGCCACATTTCAATTTTTATTCAAATTTTTTTTAAATTTTTGCCACGTTTCTATTTTTATTCCTAAAAGATATTATTATTGTTACCACTATTTTTTATTTGCCACATTTCTATTTTATTCAAATTTTTAAAATGATATTATTATTGTTACCACTATTTTTTTATTTCACAATTTTATTCTAAAAGATTTTTATTATTTTGCCAATTTTTTTTTATTTGGCGTATTTCTATTTTTATTCAAATTATAAAATGCCACGTTTCTATTTTATTTTTTTCTAAAAGATTTTATTATTGCCAATTTTTTATTTTTGCCACATTTCTATTTTATTCGATTTTTTAAAATGCCAGGTTTCTATTTTATTCATAAAATTTAATTTTAAAAAATTTTATTCTATTTTTATTCATAAAAAAGCCTATCTTTCTTAAATGCTTGTATTCGTACTTCTCAGCCAAACTCAAAATTAAAATTTTTCTAAATTAGGCTTAACGGTTGCCTACAAAAAACTTCCTTTCATAAATAAAATAAAATAAAATAAAAAAAAGCTTTAATAGTATAAAATGATGCTTCTTCCGTTATAGAAAAAGAAGAATGTCGGAATAAGCGGAAATATATGCAAATCGCGACATACAAATAAGCAGTTTATGGGAAGAAAAATAAATAAAACTTTTGTTCCTAATTCCTAAGTCACGTAACTAGATCTACCTTAGAGGCAACATACCGCCATTTCCGAAACTTAAAACCATGTATTTAGAAAAAGAAAGAAGCTTATTGTAAATCTATTACTCAGACGGATAAGAACAGATAATTGGATATCAGTATTTATTAAGCTGTGTTTTCGTTTCGATTTACTAGTTATACATAAACTAGGGAACCTTTTGGTATAAATAAAAAAGGTTTAAAAAGCTAGCGAAGCTTGTTTGTTTCGTAGAACAACAGGGAAATAAATTTTGCTCAACATCAGCAATCAATGTAGTTTGACTGTGTAACAAATCTAGAAATTTCCTTTTGTATATTTGTCAAATAATTTTCATATAGCTTTTTTGGTTTTTAAAATTAATCGTTTCCTATTTACTTCCGGATACGTTAAAAGTAGATCGTCATATATTTTCTTTATGCGATTAAATAAATTACACGATCCTTGTTTTAAAGCTGAATGTTTAAAGTAATATTTGGAAACCTGTTGAGGATTATCTTGAAATAACTATCTGGAGAGTTCTAGTCCCGGCGATGCCATGGATGTTTGTAGTGGTTTGGAATCACCCTTATACTATGACTGTAGGGCTGGCAACCCTACCCCTTAAAAGCAAACATCTCCTGCCTCAAAACCTGCCAGTTAGTAGATGGCAATATATTTATAGAATTGGTTTTTATGGAGCTTCTGGGAGAAAAAAAAATGTCAGCCCACAGATTGTATGTCACTGTTTCTAATCCCACACCTAACTTTTAAGGCTTTCAGCTGATTATCTTTATTTTACAGGCAGAAAATTAAGGCAATAATTTCGACTCAATTCAAAGCTTGACAAGTAACCTGACTTGCACAAACGAATCACATGATCTGTTGCTATTTAAATCATTTATGTTATTATTTCTATTATTCTCTTTCGTATTTGGACAATGTTGACAAATTATTCAACAGCTAAAATTTGATGCACAAAAATTGTGATTTTTTCAAATACATATTTATGACAATTATAATATGTTACGTTATAAAATTATTTGTTAGAGATTAGTATTTCAATTCGTAATGGAATAAAAATAATTAAAAAATAGTTTAAAAAAATCGTAATTTTTATCTCTTTAGATGTCGTTCGACAGCTTCAGCATGCAGTTCCGTAAATAGTTCCGTTCTATAGTGTAACCGTAATTTTAGCACTACATAATAATTTGTAAAATAAAATTATTATTTGAGAAAATACGGAAAAGAATTTAAGCTATTTATTTAGCAGTACTTTTAAAAACGTTTCATTTAATTTTACATTACGTTAACGCTTTATAACAAGTCCAAGAAATTGATATATCACCTAAATTAATGTATTTGATCAGAAATTTAACAACGAACTAATAATTTTTTAATATATACTTACGGATTTGCCTTTTCTTTCGTCGTCTTTCTACTGCCAAGAGATCTTGGAGTCTACTTTCGTCGGACATCGTTTCGTCGAATTCTTTTTGTCATCTGAAAGGAAGTAATTTAATATTTGAAAATAATGTCTTTGTTGCTGTTGTTCTAATGCAGCTGGTTAATCTTTATGCCATAAGCAAAGGCTGTAACGCTGTTACTCATTTAAGGGAGGTTGCTTTCTGATATGCTACGGACGAGAGTAACACTACCCCCACAACACTCTACGCTCATATTAGACCGGGACCTACGGTTTAAAGTGGATTCGAACCACTACAAACATCCATTGCACCGCTGGGACTCGAACCTGTGGTACCGAGTGCCAGAGCGCTAGTCACTCGCTCATCATGTCCCATAAATAATTTCTTTATATATATGGAGAATTATCCTAACTTGAACCTGAATAGGAATTATTTAGAAAACACCGTGATGAAAATATACCAAAATTTAGAATTTAAATTATTTATTTTGTTTTATTTAATCATAATAATAAAGATTTTATTAATAGAAATAAAAAATTAATTGTAAAAAAAAATTATAAATTATATATATATATACATATATTAGAAATTCAAATGACTTATTAATTTCCATTTGTTAATAAAAGACTTTTTTTATAAAGAAATGTAAAGCCTATTTACAATGAGATTAAAAAAATTATGTTTTCTGACACTGCTTAAAGTAGGTCAAATCGGCGAATCTACTGTTCTCTATTGCAGAAATTAATTTAACAGAAGCAGTATAGTAGAACACAACCTCGAGTGTTTTCAGTGTTGCGGCTTTATATGCAACTGATTTTGCTCATTGTGGTTTTTGTGATTTCTGTGTGGTTTCTTGGGTTTGTTAATTGAAAGTTATATTTAATACAGAAACATTTTTTGTACAAAATAATTTCTATAATTATTAGTTAGGACTCAATAATCAAAGAGAGTTCGAGAAAAATTATTCGTATTCTTATTTCTTCATCTTCGTCAACACCACAGGCTGTTACAGACTAAAACAGTCTCTATGAGGTTTCTCCATCTGACTATCAGGGCAATAGATCGCCATCTGTTGACTCCCAGACCCTTTAGATTTCTTTCGACTGAATCATCCCATTTAGTGAGGGGGCCTTTCTCATCTTCGGGTGCTTTCAATTGTTGAAAAAATAACTTTATTAGTTGGATTGGTTTGTCGCCCTACGATCATTTTCTGAGCACTTTGGTCTAATTAGACCCCGGTATACAATTTAACGTGGATTTCGACCCACAACATACATCCTTGCCACAGCCAGGATTCGAACCTGAAAGCCTTTGGTACCAACGGCCAGAGCTCTAATCTATTGGTCATCAGGCCACTAAGTTGGATTTGAGTCGTTATATCTAAAAATGTGTCACAGACATCTAATACAGTTTGCTTTTATAACTTAACAATATCAAGTTCTTTGAATTTGCTGTAAATTTCATGGTTATATTGTATTCTGCAGATATCGTTTTTGCCTACAGCACCAAAAAATTTCGAAGTATTTTCTTTTAAAAATTAACAGCTTATCTTTTTCATATTTAGTTTATGATTGCCATACAAAACGGTTGACTCTTATTTAAGTTTGTCAATAAGTATATCGAGAAACAGATATTCATTAATTCCTTACCATTGTTAAGATCTTATGTGTAATAATAACTTGAAGATAATGTATTGAATAAGAGTAAGTGCAAAATTATTATGTTTTAATTTTTTTTCCTGTTTATATACTTTCTGAATAACACTTAAAGTTTTTATTTTTCTTCAAATGAAATAAAAAAAAATCTAATGATCATTTATGATATAAGCCATTGATGACTAATTGTCTCTCTTTCATCTTGTTGTATAATCTTTTTTCCGTCATTTAATGGTTTCCCGACACCTTCAGACATAATTAATTGTAAATGCTGTTGCTTCCAGCTTTTTTTCCGTATTTCAATAAACTCTAGTGTATCTTTTTAACCCAGTTATCATAAAAAAAAGGTTGTCAGCAATTGCACTTCTTTATTCATTGCCTATCTTGACTGCAATAATTTGTATCATAAATTCTCGCTTAAAATGAATTTTTTCGATTACTTATACAAATCTTCAAAAAAATGTTTACGTACATAATTTTCCGCTAATTTCTTGTTTGGTGGGAAATAAATATGTAAATTTTATAAGTTTGAAAGGAATTTACCTTCGTCGGAACCGTCTTCACAATCCTTGACACCATCCTTAACCTTATGGATGTCCACGCAGTGTGGCAAACCACACCGGCAGCGATGTTGGCCTCGACTGCACTCTGTAATGGAAACAAATAGTGTTGTTTACGGAAACAACTCTCACGTCATATGAGGAATGCATAAAAATACATCACAATAAATAGATGAATTTACATATATAATTGCTTATATAGATTATGCATGTTAAATGATGGATGTTCGTGAAATTGATGGTAAAAAGTATTTTGTGTTGATCCTCATATATTGGAGATACTCAGCAGTAGTAATGAAAATTTATGGAAATGAATGTCAGTTGATGAATATGCAATGGATCCTAGCTAATATGGCATATTCGGAAAGTTATCATGCTTCTTTAAAAAAAAAAAAAAAAAGCGTATAGAAAAAGGCTTTATCTAAAAGTCACATAAAGATATGCTGAAGTGTTTTGTGTGTATGAGTTATTTCTTCATCTTCATTGGTGTAATAGCCTCATGGTGAGCCAAGGCAGTCTGCCTACTAGCAGATTTCGAAGCATGAGATGCTTTTTACTGCGTAGGGTTGTCAGCGCTTTACCCTACAGTCATTTTAGACAGTTTTAGTGGTTTGGTCATTTTTTACACACTTTGGGCTAATTATACCAGGGCCTACATCTACACGTGGATTCCGAACCAAAAAAACATCCATGCCACAGTCAGGATTCGAACCTGAAGCTCGTGGTACCAATGGACAGAACGTTAGCCATTGGCTATCAAGCTGCGGTTTAAAAGTGGGTTCCGAACACTACAAACATTTATGATACCGCCAGGATTCGAAACCTGCTCTAGAGCGTTAGTCACGCGGCCATCAGGCTCCTTAGCAGTTACAGCAAGTAAAAATAATCGCTATTCGTAATCTTTGTAATTAAAATTATGTGCTTTATTTCTTAAATTCTATTTATAATTCCAAATTAACATTGTTAAAACTTAATTAGCATTAAAATCTAGATAAAACATGTGCTTTGAATTTAAAAACGTTGTCTCCAAACATGCGAGATGAATTTATACAACGAGGACTCCTAATTGTACCGATAGTTTTAGCTTTTTCCGACAATTGTTTTATATTAACAAACCCTTTGTTTACTTTTCATTGTTATTCAGAAAGAACCCCCATTTTGTGCTAATGTCTAAATTAAATTAAGATGTGGAGGTATTGTGGCTCCTATTCTGCCCCCATTAAGGTTACTATGTAAACTTTATTTTTCTGATTGCAGAAAGATAGTAGGAAAATTTAATAATACTAAAGGTGTAAAATTTTTTCATGTTATACGTTTAACTAAATGTTAGTATATGTTATACAATTTAGTGCTACGCATGTTAATATCAGTCTTTCACATTTATTGTTTGCATGTTTAAAGTATCATCCGAAGGAAAAAAAACCCAGAAAATTAATTTATATGCAAAAATTCATTAAACAATTATGTATATTGACAGCCTAATGTTCCTGAAAATGAAACTAATACGGCAATTGATACAATGTGAATTCTATGTGGATCTATCTCCCAATAATTAATCTCAAATGTAAACAGACGACATAAAAAGTGCTTAAAAATTAAGAGCTGATACATATATGAACCGGTGTTCTTTTTTTTAACAATTAAATTTTAAATTTTTGTTAAAATGAAATGGTTAATAAATATAGAAAATTTTGTGTCTTGGAAGACATCCTATTTGCCATGCAATACAGGCAAATAAATGTAGGTGTGATGTATATTTTAATTTTAACGTTAAATATCTATCATCTATGTTTACGTTAAAAAATCGATTAGGTCAACTGGAAATCGAGTTTGGTTAACTGGGCTTGAAACATAAACACTTTCAAAAGACATACTGGATGCATTTTTAACTCATTTTTCAAAACAGCATCATTTTTAACAGAGCTTGAAATATAAACACTTTCAAAAGACCTGCTGCATCATTTTTTAACTGAGCTTGAAGCATAAACACTTTCAAAAGATATATTGCATCTTTTTTAACTGAGCTTGAAATATAAACACTATCAAAAGACATACTGCATCATTTTTAACCGAGTTTGAAACATAAACACTTTCAAAAGACATACTGGATACATTTTTAACTGAGTTTGAAACATAAACACTTTCAAAAGACATACTGCATCATTTTTAAGTATTGAGAAAATGACTCGTTGATTTATTTCAAAGATTTATTATTCATTTTACTTTTATTTCAAAAATTATTTTTAATTGAATATATTACTTACGCATTTTATCAGAGGTTTATTCTAATGATATTTTTAAATGTTCGAATTATTTCATATTTAAAATAATATAATAAGAAATCAGTAATATAATATCTTCATTCATATTTTAATCTGATTTCAGTATATTTTTATTGATCAAAATACAAAAAGATGACATTAATATTTCAATTGGTGTTTTCAAATAAAAAAGATCATTTATAAGCTTTAGAATAAATTTGGGGTCTGTTGACCGAGTGACTAGCTCTCTGGAACTTGCTGCTACAGGTTTCGGGTTTCGAATTCCTGCGGTGTCAGGGATGTTTGTAGTAGTTCGGAATTCACTTTAAACCATAGGTACTTGTCTAATATGACTGTAGAGAGTGTGGCGTAGGGCTGATAACCCTCTTCGGAAAAAGCAAATAGCTCCTATCTCGAAATCTGCCAGTAGCAGATGGCCTTCCCACCATAGGGCTGTTGAGGCAATGAAGATTGGTTTCGTTTGTTGCTCTACGGTCTTTTTGTACACACTTTTGGGCTAATTAGTCCGGCACCTACAATTTAACGTGATTCCAAACCACTAACAAACATCCATGCAACAGCCAGGATTCAAATCTGATGCACCAAGAGTCAGAGCGCTAGTCAATTGGCCATGAGCAATGAAGAAGAAAATTTGCAGTTTAAAATAACAATACAGCGATTTTTAAATAGTAAATCTAATAATTTAAAAACCTTTATAGAAAAATTTGAATTACTCATAACATTTGTTGCTGTATAGAAATTTTAAACACATATATTTTACACTTAAAATCTAAATATAAATTATCAAATATGAATAAATTCATATTCCAAAAATAATATTGTGTAATTTTAAAATCCAATTATTAAAAACTTTTAAGAAAATTATTACTTAAAAATAATATTTTTTTTTTTTTATAATTATTTAAAAAATAAAGATAAATGAATGTTCCTTCCACAAACAACATTACATAAAATAAAAACGCATATCTAAAGACTTTTATCATTAAATGAGATGTCACATAAAATATAACTGACGTTAAAAAGAAAATCTGTTATAAAAACATTTTTAAACATGATGTCATGCATAACCTAATTCTTCTGAGGTAAAACTCCTTACATAAACAGTTTAATAAATCATTTGATGGATTGTGCTATCCATTCAACAAGAGTTTCTTTACCTTCGTCTGATCCATCATCGCAATCCGGCCATCCATCGTGATATCTCCTTCGGTATGCACTGGTGGATGGTTTGACACGTGAACTCCTCCTGGGTATTGCACTCTGCAGAAAAAGGAACAAAATTACATTAGAAACTGAAATAAATTTGAAACAAAAAACAATAATCGGTTGGGCTGATATATAGGTTACTCATTAAATTATATTAAAATTACTCAATCATTTTGTTTAAGTTTCAATCTAACTAGATGATTTTGCTTTTAATTTTAAAACATACTACTGCGCTAAAAAGTAAAACCAATTTTTAATTTAAATTTCAGGCATATGGAATTTAATTTTTTCTTTTAGGTTGCTGGCACTGTCCTTGACATCTGTGTGAAATTTGAATTCAAAATAATCATTTGTATGAGTTACGCTTGGCTTTGTGAGACGCTAAAACTGATTCCGGTGATTTTTGAAATGTCTCAAATTAAATGAGCAAAAAACTTGCATTCAATTTTGTTTGCGGAATGTTGCAAAAAGACATTCGGTGAGCAATCCTATATCGGAAAGAAATGTTTAGAAGTGGTGTATACAGTTCAAAGAAGGCAGAGAATGCGTTGAAGACGAAGAGCCCTCTGGTCGACCCTCAACCTCAACCGACGAAGCTCACGTCCAAAAATTAAAGATTCGGTGCTTGCAAACCATCGATTTACAATTAGAGACCTTGGTTCCTTTTATGGTAAAATGTAGCAATGAATTAGAAAGATATGTTTAATATCTGATAACATGCAAATATTTTTGCTGTACCCCTGTTTCCAAAAAGTAAAAACAATTTTCAATTTAAAATTCCCGGGCATATGGAATTTCATTTTTTTTTTTTTTTAGGTTGCTGCGCTGTCCTTGACAGTGTGAAATTTGACTTCAAAATATTCATTAGTATTTGCGTTACACTTTGCTTTGTGATACGCTAAAACTGATTCCGGCGATTTTGAAATGTCTGAATTGATTGAGCAAAGAACTTGCATTCAATTTTGTTTGCGGAAACGTATAGAATGTTGCAGAAGGCATTTGGTGAGCATTCCTATATCGGAAAGAAATGTTTACAAAGTGGTATAAACAGTTCAAAGAAGGGAGAGGACACGTTGAAGACGAAGAGCCCTCTGGTTGACCCTCATCCTCAAACGACGAAAGCTCACGTCCAAAAAAATTAAAGATTTGGTGCTTGCAAACCGTCGATTTACA
The DNA here is from genome assembly GCA_021605095.1 of Caerostris extrusa. NCBI lineage: Eukaryota > Metazoa > Arthropoda > Arachnida > Araneae > Araneidae > Caerostris > Caerostris extrusa. The sequence continues at coordinate 59,553 of BPLR01021086.1, forward strand.
ATTAGAGACCTTGCTGACGATATTGGAATTTCAAAAGGATCGGTCGATTCCATTCCGGGCCTCAAACGCTTCAAATCTCGATTGATACCGAAAACACTGAATATCTAGCCATTTGCACGTCTTATTAGAGCAAACCCAGTAAATCGCACCAGGCAACATGATTATCAATACAAGACTGATTGCTATGATCACCACCAATAGATTCGTACCTGAGACCTACAGATTAATTTCTCATGTTACTATTCAGCTGTCGCATGTTGCATGTCGGGCAATATATGTAAATTAAGAGTATTATTTTTATCTTTATTTATAAATTCGGTTATTCACAACTAACAACTGAACAAAATGTGATTTTTCACCTTTCCTCAAAAACGCAATAAAAAAAATCTGCAGAAACGGAATCGCAACTTTCCCGATCTTTCCTGAAGTATTACAGCAATAAATCTCGTCGCCCACCTGTCTTCGGACGAGTGGACAAGGGACGAGGACAATGGATGGTATCGCGTGCCTCCAGAGTTGTCGGGAGTCGCGAAAGAAGTCCATTGTCCCGATGCAAATTGATCTGCGGGCATTGTTCGCGCCTCACCGGGCGGGGCCTAAGTGGATACTATGTACGCTTTGTCAAGCGAAAAATGCGCTATTTGTCACAATGCGCTATTTGTCAATATATCCGGTGAAATGAAATATACGTAGAATAAAACGAAAGTGCCAACACAAGAATGTGGTCGTTTAGGTATTTGGTGTAAAAGTTATTGGGGTAGTAAGCTTTAGGTAAATGGGGGCGGAACAACAGACATTTTTAACATTAGTTGAATTATTTGATCTGAATGTTTTGAAAAAGCGATAATTAAGATTTTTTTTTGCATTAATGTTATGTTTTTGCATTAATATTATGGCCATGATCCAACATAGGGTGTAGTGTCATGGAGTTAGTTTTTATATGTATATCAATGAAAGGTTGGAACACAGTGGTGGACAACTCGTTGTCTTTGCTGAAGGAATACGATAGATTTTTAGACAAAAATAATCCTTCTGCTGAACTTGGTCATCAGAGTCTAAGCTCCTAGATCCATCTCTAATAATGATGGTCCAAAATTGTGGTGGAATAATATAGGCGTAGGCCTCTCCCTCAACGCTCTTATGTCACGCTATATATATGATGTTCTAGATGTGAATGACTAACAACAAAAGTGTCTTGCATTCAAAAACTGTTGTTGTTGTTCTAATGCAGTTGGAAATACAGAGACATTAATCTTTATGCCATAAGTAAGTGTTACTCATTTCGAACTACCCAGGGAGCACGTGCAGCTTTGAAGATATGTTACGGACGCGAGAAACACTACCCCCCACACAACGCTCAACGATCCTGTTAGACCGGGACTTACGATTTAAAGTGGATTTCGAACCACTACAAACATCCATGGCACCGCAGGGACTCAAACTTGAAATCTGAGACACTGCTAGTCATTCGCCTGGCCATCAGGATCCAAATATGTACATAGGTTTGTGTAATATGAAGAATAACCATACAAAAAAGTTACAGTACATATGAGAACATCAATAAGATTCATCAATGCCGAAAATTCTAAAACAGAACTTCTTTTTCTAATGCAGCTGTCAAATATTTAGACATTTATCTTTATGCCATAAGCAAGGGCTGCACGCTGTTACTCATTTAGCACTACACAGGCGACACGTGCAGCTTGAAGATACGCTACCCCCAACATTACCCCCCAACAAACGCTTTAAGAACCTATTAGGACCGGGACCTACGGTTTAAAGTATATTCCGAACCACTACAAACATCCATGGCACCGCTGGGAGTCAAACCCGTAATCTGTGGTACCGCGCGCTACCACTTGGTCATCAGACCCACGCATTAATATTATATTGTTATCTTATATAAATGTAGGATTTGTTTGTCTACTAATTCAATTAGCAGATGTCGTCAGTGCAGGCATGTGTGGGCGAGCTGTATTCCTCATGTATGGGAGTAATGAACTCTGAACTTTGACCCCAAGAGAAGGGGATAGGACTCTCGAGAGCAAGGTTGGTGGTCGATGAGAGCGGATAGCTAGCTGCGTGATACAGTGATAAAATGGAAATGACAACAAATGTCTATCTGAATCAGGGGTGGCCAACCTGCGGGCCGTCGACCATATGGTGCCCATCTTGAATATTTTTTCGGATCGTGAGATTTATCACACTTTTACAAATATATTTATTTTATAATGGCCAAAGTAGTGAAACCAATATATTAAAAAATATACATTATGTGCGCATCCATATATTTATTAACTGTCGCAATTATGCGAAATAATTAGCTTTGATTTTAAAATAGTATTCTTGCGAATATATGACAGATATTGCCTGTTTTATTGATGAATTTACAGTTATGAATTCTCAGAATAATTCAATTATATTCTGCGAACACATGATGTGCGCGCATCTTGAAACATCTAATATAACAGGTTCTGTGTTTCACTTTAAGTTACCTCAGACACAATGACCATCCCTAGATATTTGAGAAATCTTTATAAAAAGTTGTTAGCGCCTTTGGTTCAACTTACACCTGAGAATCGTTTTTTTTTTTTTTCTTCTTTTTCCAAAAAATGAAACTGACCAAACACAAAACATGCTCAAAACATAACGGACGCTAACCTGCAACACCCATTACGATGTGCAAATACCCAAATTGAGATCGATTTGCAAAAGCTAAGAGAAAGAGTGAAGAAACAAATATCGTACTAGTAAAATAAATATTTTTATTTTTTTTATTTCAATTTATTAACAATTAATTTTTTAATGACGATAAAGCAACTTTTAATAGTTTAAATTAAAACTTTTTTATCCAGTAGTTAATAAAATTTAAACTACGCTTTAATATTAACACAAAATTTATATCTCTTCACAAGTTAATGATTATTATAACGACATAAAAAAGTATTGCCTATTAAAATACAAATATTAAATTGAAATTGCCAAATCATGGCAATTAGTAAACAACTTTATAGCAGGGCTATAAATACCAAAATTAAATATTATTAAACATATTAAATATAATGTTACACATATTAAATGTAACGGCACATAAAACAAACTAATAAAAAATAAATATTCTATAGTAATAAAAATATCTATTAAACCAAATAAAATTGTGTAGACAATAATATTAACTGCAAATCCACAAGTACATAAAATCCAATCTGATTAAAAATTGGGTATTATATTTTTAAAAAAGGCATCCGTAACAGTTCCTTAATGCAGTACAATGGAAATAAACTTCAAAAAATATTTTGAAACCCATAATTTAAAGAAACGTTAATCAATGAACCACGATCTCTTAACAAAAATATTTGGCTTCGTATTGTTTTCTTTTTTTTTAATGTAACTCGTGACTCAAGAATTAGATGTAATCGCTTCTAGATCATGAAGCTATGTAATTTAACATGACGTTAAACCAGATAATGATGATGATAAACTGTAAAATCTAAATATATTATTAGAACCGTGAAGAATCTATTCTGACATTTCATAACAATTATTTTTTTTTTTATACTACATTTTAAAATCTTCGCCTATAATTGTTATTGGGCAGATTAAGCACAGCTTCAAACTACAGGCATTTAAATAAGATCAACAGTTTGCTCTATTTCAATCTTATAATTTTGATGATAATTTAAGCGTGAAGTCTAGTATAATTTTAATTTTTTATTATTTTTCCCCACATTTTTATTCATTATTAAATCGCACAATAAATATTACTTAACGATATTTTTCCACATAAAATATTTCAATAAATATTATGTATAAAATAAAATATTTAATAAATAAAATATATAATAATATTAAACAAATAAAATATATAAAATATTTTACACTTAAAAGAGAACTATTTAATTATTTAAAATTTAACAGTAAAAGAACTGAAATTTTACATAAGTAAGAAAATTATTCATTTAAAGAAATTTGTTGTTCAAAAACTTTTAACCGTGAAACCTATTATAATTACATTTTTTTATTATTTTTTTTCCCGCACTTTTATTTATTATTAAAGAGCACAATAAATATTACTTACAGTATTTTCATCATAAAATATTGAATTAATAAAGTATATAATAATATTAAATAAAATATATAAAATATTTTAATAAATATTTATTCTAAAAAGAGTTATTGAATTATTAAAATTTAACTATAAAAGAATTGAAATTTTAAATAAGTAAGCAAAATTATTTATTTAAAGAAACGAATAGTCCAAAACTTTTAACCGTGAAGCCAAATATAATTTAAATTTTTTATTATTTTTTCCCCACATTTTTATTCATTATTAAATCGCACAAGAAATATTACTTTTTGATATGTTTCGTCATAAAATGTTGTTATAAATATTTATACTTTTAAAAAAGAATTATTTAAAATTTAACAGTAAAAGAATTGAAATTTTAAATACGTCACAAAATTATTTATTTGAAGAAATGAATTGTTCAAAAAGCTTATTAGTATAATAATGTATTTTCATGCAGTTTAATGTTTGCTTTACATGCCTAGTGGTTTATAAATCCTCAATAAAATAAACTTTTATTTATTAAGAATTGGTATTCAATTGGAACTAAACTCTTAATATAAGCAAAGAATCAAGTTATTTCATTTTGTTTAGAATAAATGAATAAAAATACATTAATAACTCAATTAATTAAGTTTTTAATGGTTGAATATTATTGTAGGAGTTAATCTAATCTGCCATTAAAACAACCAAAAATAAAAATACTTTAAAGTATTAACAGTATTTAGAGTTAAGTAGGTTATCTGAGAATGTCCAGAATGGCAGGTTATCCGAAAAGTATTTTTAAGCATAATCAGATTTTTAAAAACTGAAACTCTAAAATGAAGTAGACTCATACAAGCAAATAAAACAGAAATTGCATTAAAACATAAATATCTTCAATAGAAATTGGTTAGGTCTGTTTCAGATAGCATACTACTTCGAAAAAAGAACTGTTTTCACTAACTACATGTTAAAATATTTAAAACATAATTAGATTTTTAAAAACTGAAACACTGAAATGTAGTAAATGTATTTGTACTAAAACGTAAACATATTTGTTCATCTTCAACGAAAATTAGTGATATTTGTTTCAGAGGGCATACTTCTTCGAAAAAAGAACTGTTTTCACAAACTACATGTTAACATATTCTTAAAATCTGAAACTCTGAAATTTTACTAAAGCATAAACATATTTGTTAATATATTTTTTCATGTTAATATATTTTCAAAAACTGAAACTCAGAAATGGAGATGATGCATTTGCACTAAAGCATAAACATATTTGTTCATCTTCAATGGAAAATAGATCGTTTCAGAGAGCATACGACTTTGAAAAAGAACTGTTTTCACGAATTACATGTGAATATATTACATTAATTTATTCTTCTCTATTTGTAGCCATTCAATTGTATATAACAGCCATGTGAAATACCAAAAGATAGAAAATTTACATTGCATAAAGATTTTTTGGGAATCAAATTTATTAAGACAATTTTTGCTTACGTCAATGCAATTGTCACTATCTTTTAAGGAATTTGTTCTCGAACAAGTTTCTAAGGATCGTTAGCTCAAAGTTTTAGGCCATCGAATCTTTAATAGTTTTAAAATTCTGAGGCATTTCCTGTCGGAACGTGTCTCCCTTGCCAAATTACAAGACACGTGACATGAATTAAAAATATGTTTCTACGCCCTGATGGTTTTTGTCGAAATTGGAATTATCTTTCAGTTTGGTTTTTATAAATACGCTATTTGTTTTTTTAAAAAAAACGTTACTTAACGATGTCTTAAAATTGCGTCTACAATCTTTAGCCTTGTTGATAAGGTTGTGAAGAATTGAGGTAGGACTGAATATGTGTTGCAATGTTCCAGAAGTCAGACTTGGTTTTATCTTATTTTTTTAAAGGTAAATTGAAAAAAAAAATAGCTGCTATACAGAAGATATAGGAATAGAAAAAAATTATATAAGTAATTGCATAAAAAAGTACTAGTTTTACTTTATATAATGAAGATTACATAAGAGTTTCATTGGATCCAGGTCAAGAGAATTGTACAGTTAAGAATTCCATACATTCAAATATTCCGTTTTTTTAATTTCCTATTTTTAATAATAAATATTTTTAGAAAGAGATTAAAAAGTAATTACTTTTCCATGCAATTTAAACATTTAAATTGGCCAGAGGATTCAGAAATCAATTTATAATACTCTGCTAAACAATCAAAAATAAATTTTACAATTTGGGAGGATTTACCTAAAACTTTTTAGTGAATAAAGTAATTTTGTTCATAAAGTACATAATTCATTGTAAAATTTATAAGCAAATTTTCATTTCTTTTTATATTTAAAAACTACCAACATAATAAAAATGTATGTAGTGGTACCTGTATTTCAAATTCCAAACATTCACTGATTGAACAATATGAAAGTAATACAAGGTATTATTGTTCAAAACTAAAAGCATGACTATGCAATCAAGTATTTAAAACATTATCATATAAATATCATTTCATGTGAAAGTATTAATTTAAAACAGGAATGTACAGAGGTTGGCAATTCATATGTCTTAATGTACTATAACCTGCACTCAAAACACATACAAGCTTGAGCATATCTTATATATATATATAGTTATATACATGTATGTAGTGTAAGATAAATTATTTGGTAAGTAATATCATATTGCTTAAACAAATTTTAAAATTTGGTTGGAATTTTTGCAAGAAACAAGAATAGATCTGAAATTTTCTTTCAAACAATTATCTATTATATGGCCTTTAAAGTAAAATTGACATATAATGAGACAAGTAGTAGGCATACTTAAATTTTCTACAATATTTTAATTTTTCGAATATTTCAAATTCAAAAAGCTCTATTAATATTCAGTATATATTAAAAAAACATAAATTATTAATAAGGATTTGTCCAACAAGTTAAAAAAAAGATTAAGTAGGTAATAATTTAATACCTTTACTATTTACCATATTTACTTCTTAAATATTTTGGACTTCATATTGAAATAAAATATGTTAGCCAAAACTCAAGTTATTCTAATTAATTCATTTTTAATACTACCATTAAATAATTAACATATTAAAAACCTTTACAAAATGGAGGGAAAAGAATCATTAAAAGAATATGTTAATCAGAAGATAATTGTTCTTTGAAAATACTCCACACCTACAGGTCATGAAGATGAATAGCATGTTTAGCCACTTTTTGTACTCTGGAGAAGACACAGGTCGCATGTCTTTGAAGTCTATTTCAGTGAAGTAGACAATGATTGTCCTATTTTTAAAAAAGAGTTAATGTATTCATCCTCATTAATTTTATAAGAAAGAGATAAATCGTGCATCGTGAATGCAGGTTAAACTCATTGAAATAATTCAATTAAGAAATCACTTACAAAAATTTTTTCTTGTAGATGCATTTATTATGTTAAAAAATACGATTTTTGATAATATTTCCAGGTTGTTGTGAAAAGAACAAAATAGCTGAATTAAATAAGAGTGTTAACTACTTTTATATAAACTTGATAGATAATAAATATAATTTTATCAGTATTACTAAAATGTTTTATAATTTAATCTTTTATAATTTAAAAAAATCATTTGCAAACTATAATATAGTTTATAAATGGTTTACAGACCACGAAATGAAATACAGACCTCAATCCATCGAGTTTTTCTAGAGACCTGCGTCATAATATATTGCCATTTTATTTAAATAATCATTTATTTGATATGCATCATTATTTTACTTAAAACATAATTGATACGATTTTTGATAAGGTTGTTGTGAAAGAATAAAAACAAGGTACTTGAGTTAGTTTAGTAAAATATACATTTAGGTAATGGAAAAATATGTTTAATTGGAGCATTCATAACCTTTGTCAATAACAAATAATACTTAAGATAACAGACCTTTGACTGCAAGTCAATCGAGTATTTTCGTGAGACTTGCGTCATAATATATTATCATTTTATTTAAATAATCATTTATTTAATATGCATCATTATTTTACTTAAAACATAATTGACACGATTTTTGATAAGACTTTCATGTTCTTGTGAAAGAATAAAATCAAAGTACTTGAATTAGTTTTAGTTCAGTAAAATATACATTTAGGCATAGGAAAAATATTTTTATGTTTAATTGGAGCGTTCATAACCTTTGTCAATAACTGATAATACTTTAGATAACAGACTTTTGACGGTAAGTCAAAGCAACTGCCAATAAGGGATTATAAGTAATCCCTTCTAGGCAGTTACATTGTCTTTACAGTAAAGATTATAAATTCTTTGTCTTGATATAAGAACCCTATCTACGTGATTTATTATGACATTTATTGTCAAACACATATTCAATCGTAAATTTGCATTAAACAATAAGTAGTTGTTATTCATGTATAAGCCGTTTTGGATCAAAACACATTGATAAACGGACAATTTAGACATAAGTAAAAAAGAAATTCACATATAAAAAACTTTTTATTCGTTTTTTCGCCCAATTCAAACTTTTTACGCTTGCTTACAGCAAACATCGTGCAACCCAAATACTGAAAACCTTATTAAATTTATTTAATATTATGCATCGACTTCATTTTTTTAAATTTTATTTCATTAATTTTATAATTTATAAAGAAAATTTAAATATATATTTGATAGTTAATTTTCGAGGTATGTTGTTTTTTTTCATCAAATTTCCGTGAGCATATACGCCTGGCGTCCTTTGAAAATCTTGCACATCTCTCATATGTTAAATTTATTATTCTATATATTGCTCCTTGAATTAATTGATTTGAAAGGCGTATTATTAAAAATGCATTTATGAATTGCTTTTAACTATGGAATAATAAGTTTGCATTAGCAGTAAGTTGCAATAACCTTGAAATTTTTTAATTTAAATTGAATGCAAAGATGCTATTTTATGAAGACAAAAATATAATTTTTTATTTGTTCTTCACAAGTGATTCTCTAGAGACGTAAGTTTTTAATGATATATAATCATTGGCAATTATATATTGAAAGACAATGATAACTACAAATATAATAGGACAACAAGACCGCAAATCAGTCGGATAATGAAAATCATTTTAAGTTTATTATTTTTGTCGTCATCATTATTTTAATACTCTTCATTTGATAGACTAAAGATAATGATATGAAAAGTAATGAGTAGAATGTCCAATTAAATTTTGGTAGTTATTATAAAAGGAAATTAATGTTACAATTATCGTGAAAAGGAAATTTTTAACATAATAATTAATTTGCTTAATAATTCACTAATAATAACAACAATAAAATAATTAATTAACAATGAATAATTCATAGAAATCCAGTTACGTAAAATAAGCAAAAAATGTCGCTTTAACTACTATTTAAAACAAACGTAACCAAAGTTTGTTGTTGCTTTTATAGAATGCCTGGGATTCTGCTGAAGTTGTTCGTTGCAGATTACATAGGCTGTGCTACTACACTGCACCCACATTGTGTCATCGTTATTTTGAATAAACTCACCAGGCGTAGAATTTGAATGTTAGCACCCTCCTTTATTTCATAACAGAAATATATTTTGGCCTACGCATTTGACGTCTCTATTCCAGGATATAGACATGAAAACACTCGATTCGGAATTGTTTGATGAGTTTCAAACCAAACAACCTTGGTTTGGAAACGCCAAACTATTATCCGAATTATTTAAATTATAACTATAATGGAGAATAACCTTGGTTCGGAAACCACAAAGTGATATCCATCAGGTCGCTTCAACCCATAAGCAAATAATTTAAAATATTATAATGAAGAATAAATTCGTATCAGTTAAGATTAAAAAATAACATGGACAAGGCAAGTACCTAAAAATTTTAAAATTTATCAATATTATTGTTAGTTCAAATAATATATTTCCTATTTTTTTATTAGTTAATTAGTTAGTCCTTCTGTTAACATTACAGAACTTCCTACTTGAAAAATACTTTGAAGAGTTTGTCTGAAATGCTAAGAAAGCCGTATCTTTAACGATTCTATTTAGTAGACTGTTAACATCAGTTCTGTTAAGTTTATAGAATTTTGAAAAATTCCCACTTGAAAAAATATTTTAAATAATCTGACTACATTACTGAGAAAGCCGTATCTTCAACGATTCTATGTAGTAGATAGTAGACATTAGTTCTGTTAACATTACAGAACTTCGACAAATTCCCATTTAAAAATACTCTGAAGAGTTTGTCTACATTGGTAAGAAAACCGTATCTCCTACGATTCTATGTAGTAGAACTACTAAAATCTCCAAAACTTAAATTTCTCAGTCAAATATAAATTACTGTAATTTTACAGTGAATTGACATTGGATACTTATGATCAGTACTCCGTGAAGACAACATCTAACAAAACAATTTCAACTAGATATCAAATTAATATTTTTTTCTACTGTCGTATGAAGATTTTTAAAAATAATAACAAAGTATAGTATATTAAGTCATAAGAAGTAATAGCACTTTCATGTTCCTAAATTGAAAATAAATTACTTTCTCTATTTTTTTCTCTTAGTTGGATAGCTAATGGAAATACAGTCCGCAGTTAGTAAGATTTATATTCTAAAAATGGAATGTCTAAGAAAAATTGTTAAAAAAATAAAATAAAGGTTCAGAATTAGGCACTTACGATGTCATTGATCTCGATTTTTTTTTCCTTTAAAAATGCATTTAAAATTGACTACTTCAAAAAAAAGGTTTTCACAAACTGGATTATTATTTATTTTTACGATTATTACGTTAGAACGTTTCTATGAATGCCATTTGTCATAAAGTTTCGAAATATACATTATATTCTCTGTAATTGTACCGAATTTTAAAAAATGAAATAAAATTTTCAGTGAAATCTATTCTAATATTTGATGCTGATTTTAAATTTTTCACTTTTGATAATATATCAGAACTTTTTTTCCTCTGTAATTATGAAGTCTCAAGTATAAATTAACATTGAGCAATAAATTATACATATTTAATATCTAATATAACTATAAAAACATATCATAGCGTCATTTTACTGTAACTAATTAACTAACTCCCTGGCATTACAGTCCGTGTTGGCTCATGGCCGTCTGTCTACTGGCAGATTCCGAAACATGGTGTTTTTTCTTTTAGAGGCTGTAGCATCCAGTGTCAAAGCCCTTTTACTGTAAGGAATATAAAATTTAACTGTATTTAATTCTTTCTTTGCCTTAATAAATTCTAATCATTTTCTGAAAACTGAATTACTACAAAAATTCTTTTAAAAATGTTTCTGCATATTTTATCATTTTTCGTAGTGTATAATTAAATGGAATGATACACAAAATATTCTCCAAAATCAGTGTTTGAATACTTACATTAATTACCCTTTTGACATTTTTACAAATTAAATTTATAAATAATAATTAATAATAATAATATTAATAATGATAATAATAATAGTAATATTGATAATAATAATAATAATGCAGTAATGATAATGTAAAAAAAATAATAATAGAAATAATGATAATAATAATAATAACTCATAGAAAATCTTCGTAAAGTCGCCAGTCTGTTGATTTTCTCATTTGTTTGAGATATAATTATTTAAATTTACTGTTTTACTTTGACTGTTTCTTTCTTTTTTTCCTTTTTTTCAGATTCATTGACTTTATTGTTTTTAAACATCATCACACATAAAATAATATTTCTACATTTCTTTAGCTATGATAATCAAACAATTTCAACACTTATATATAAGTTTATAGATGAAATTTTATGTTACACAACACTGACAAAAATTTTTTTTTGCAACGAAATCACCACCTGAATCTTAAGCATGTACCACTGAACTCATCTGAATCCAAAAACGAAGGAAAGAAGACCATAAAGTACTCCATCTCCAGACTGGCAATCCGTTGAAAAACCCACGCTTCTAAATTTACGAGACAATATCAGCAAGGAGTGGTACGCAAGTGCATGCCTAACACCTCCATTCGTATCTAAGTGATGGGCAAAATTAAAACAAAAAACTACTTGGATATGCAAAAAAGATCAGTCGGTTTTCTGTTTGAGAAATGGTCAGGAAAAAACCACTCTGCGGTTTTCGTAGAATTCGTGGAAAACAATGGTGCGTTGGTGCGAAGAATCAAAGAGAGTTTTGTTTAATGGCGGGAAATCGCTTGTCTGAGGAGGAAAGTTGGTGATTTAAAGCCTACGTTAAGGATAACAAATGTGGGAGAATGTACTTACGTAAGTGCTGTTTGATGGGGAAGCATACACGGATGTCTCGCTGTTAATATTTTAATTTTATCATATTATTTGTCTCTCATGAGTTAGGTGTACTTTTTTCATTCTGCTAGATATTTTTTTTTTTTTCATTTCTAATGAAAGTTTCATCTTTTATTTCCGTCCCACGATAAAAAAATAATATTTAAATCATTCTTAAATACATTTTGGCTAAAACGTTTTTAGACTCGACTTTCATTGTAAAACCTACGTTAGGATAACAAATGTGGGAGAATGCACTTACATAGTAAGTGATGTTGATCAGGAAGCATACACAGATGCCTCGCTGTCAATATTTTAATTTTGTCAAGTTATTTGTCTCTTATGAGTTAGGTGTATTTTTTATTCTGATAGATATTCGTTTTCTTTTCTAATGAGACAACTTTCATCTTTTATTTCCGTCCCACGATAAAAAGTAATTTTAAAAATCATGCTTAAATACTTTCTGACTACAGCAATTTTGATTCGACTTTGATTGTAGGTTTTTTTTTTCTTGTTTGTTTTTTGTTAGTTTATTTATCTTTCTAGGGTTTAATGTGTTTTTGCACGCCCATAAACTTTTTTTCTTCAATTTATGTTCTTTTTTTTTTTAATGATATAATGATGTTGCATCTTTTTTTTTCGTAGAATGAAAATTAGCACGACAAAAATATTGAAAAGAATGTTTAAAGATTAAAGAAAGATGAAAAATAATTTAAAAGCATGAATTAAAAACATTAAAAGGTATGTTTAAACACATGTTTGTTATACCATGAAATTATTATTTTTTATTATGAGGCCCTTGGCATAAATTCTCGATATATTATTGGTAACAGACTTATATAAAAATTTATCAATAGTAAACTTATTCTTATTCTTTTATATTTATTATTTACCTTCATATTTATAAATAAATGTGAGTTTTACTCACGTTATTTAATCAATTAATGATATCAAAATGTCAATTTATGTGACTAAATCTCCATTAAAAAAATTACATTTAAATTGTATTAAAAAGCATTAAACTTATGCATGGATGAAAAAGGCATTACTTGTTTACCGAAATTAGCAAATTTTGCAATAATAACAAAACAATTTATAGAAATACTACTACGACTAATACTACTACTACTAATACTAGGACTAGTAGTCCTGATCCTCAACCAAGTCCTAGTCAGGTAAATGCAAGTTAGGTAAACTTCATTTATGCATGTATTTTACTGTTTTTAATTTTTTAGTACTAAGTAATGTTTGAATTATTTTATACAACTGCAACTATGTATAATATATCTATAGTAATAATATTTTTTTTCCTGACAACTGATTTTTTTCCTTTTTACTAAAGGGAAAAGATCATTTGGCTATACGTCTTGCTTCAGTCCAAGAATTTAAAACGTATTAAGGACGTATATCGAGCGTATTCAGTATTTTAGATAATAAAAATTGCAAATATTGTGTAAAAATATTTTCAGAATAATTCTGAGGTAAATATTGCATCGCAGATTTTATGATTTTGTTATTTCCTTCAGCATTAAATTTTTTTTATCGTCATGTTTCAACTTTTACCCCATTTATGCTGGCATATCTCTATTTAGCTCTCAGTTGGAGGGGAAAAATGGGTTTTTTTCCTCGTTGAAGAAACTATGTTACTTGACCTTTAACACTTGCTTCAAGAATGAGGTTACTTAATGAATTATTCGTGATTTTCAATCCTTTGCATTTGTCGGTCAAGAAGTGTAAAATAGTTAACTGGTATTTTTATAAACGTTTATTTTCATAAAGATAAAAATGTAACAGTTACAAGCCTTTTATCTCATAAGTGCAATGATTACTTAATCTTCAAACTTCTGTTGTGAATACAAGTACATTAATTCTTAAGTTTACATGTATCATTTATACGATTATATATGACCAAATTGTTTATATACCAACAAATAATGTTGCATTTCTTTGCAAAAAATAAGATAATTTAAATGATCTTACCAAATGCAAGAAATTATTATCTTTCGATTATATTGTTTATACGTCCAAATGGAAAGAAATTAACAAATGATTATATATGGTTATATAGTTATATATGGTTGTATTATTATGTGGTTTATATTTATTATTTATTTATACGCTTTAATATATATGTCCAAATGGTTTATATACCAACAAATAATGTTGCATTTCTTTTGCAAAAAATAAGATAATTTAAATGATCTTACCAAATGCAAGAAATTATTATCTTTCGATTATATTGTTTATAGGATTATATATGTTAAATTGTTTATATACCAACAAATAATGTTGTATTTCTTTGTAAAAAATAAGGTAATTTAAATGATCTTACTAAATGCCAGAAATTATTATGTTTAAATAGTTTATTACCAACAAATAATGTTGTATTATATTTAAATGATCTTTATATCTTTCGATTATATTGTTTTATATATGTCCAAATTGTTTATATACCAACAAATAATGTTGCATTTCTTTTTGTAAATAAATGAGATAATTTAAATTATCTTACTATAGGCAAGAAAATATTATCTTTTAATTCTATTGTTTATACGATTATATATGTTTAATAGTTTATATACCAACAAATAATGTTGTATTTCTTTGTAAATAAATAAGGTAATTTAAATGATCTTACTAAATGCAAGAAATCACCATCTTTCAATCAGTTTCTATGAATATTACGCTATTATCAATATATCAGATTTAGCAATATATTTCTAATTTTGAATTTCACATTTTGCTAAATATTTTTTATGTGGAGATATTATATTTGATAAAAATACAAATAATAATAATAATGATGATGATATAAAATTAGTAAAAAATTGGGTTTTTTTAATGTGAAAAGAAATACTGTAATTTAAATACGATAAAAAAAAAGTTTACACTTTTTCGATAAAAGGCTTAACTATAAATTGAAATTATATAAAATAAACTTTCAAGGAAAATAAATAAAAAAACTTTTAATTAAATGACTCAGCGTTCATTGTAGGAAATTTAAAAAATTGTTTTACAATGGAAAATAAATTTTATTTTAAAACTTCTCATTTTTCGAATGGTTAATTATATGTACTTTTAAGTGTCTCATTTAATTATGTATAGTTCTCAAAAGTTCTAACTACGTTTAAGTGCTTATTATAATGAAACTGCAATTTCACTTTCTTACAACGAATTCATAATTAGCTAAAAGCATCTAAATTAATTTTCCAAATGCTTGATTACATACTTTATTTGATTTTGTGTTTATCTGACATTTTTCATACCAGATATTTTAAATTTTATCATGATGACACAAAAACATATCTTCTTTATATTATACCAATCTTATACTCATAGCCAAAAACATCCCAAATTGTTTTTCCAAATATTTAATTAATTCCATAACCGGTCATAACTAAAATAACACAGAAGTTTTACGACGTTTATAGAGAAATATTTTATATACCAAGCTCAAATTCCAAGGTGCATTCAACATAATAAAAACATACCGAGCAAAAATTTTCTAAATGAAAAGCCAAAATTACTCATTCAAAACTTATTATTTCTTTTGACCTTCAACTGGTAACCAGCTTTTTTTTTTTTCAAACCAATGAATTATGTTCTGAACCAGAGAAATCCTTCAACTCCTTCTACCGAATTCGAATTTGATTTTTAAGATCACAACCTAAAACTCTTTGTCCAAACACCAGCAGCAAGTGTTCCCTTGACCTAAATTTGCGCGACTTTTGTTATAGTTTGCAGTTGAAGCAAATCGGCTAGGATGCTTGAAAGGTAAAAACACCCTGGTCGTGACGTGCCGCGTTTAGCATTCTTCGTAGGCGCGTGAGCGTGATTTTTGATCACAGAAGAGATCAGATTACGAGGTACGCGAGCGTGACAATCTAGGTGAATCCCGGTAAAAGTGACAACTCTTATGATTTTAGTGCGTGGCGAAAAGTTCGTCTTTTTTTTTTTTAGCTTTTTTTCCATATTTGGAGTTGACTGTTTAGTTTTCTTTGATGCTCGTGCTTTAAACAATAAACTATTTGATGAACAATTTTGATTGGAAAGTATAGCGAAAGCATTCAATCAGCTTTATTTTACAATCAGCTTTACTTTATTTTTCCTCTGATTTTCTCTTTCCTTGTTTTACTCATTAGTTTTATTATAAATAAAACAAAAAAAGATTAGATCTATTGAAAAAGACTACATACAAGAATACATAAAGAAGCAAAAATTAAAATATTTTAGAAAATATCGATAACAAAGTATTTAATTGAAGAAGTAATATGGATAGAAAAATCCCTTGCACAGAAAAGGAAACAGAAATGAAGAAATAAAAATAGATATTAAATATGGATTTCCAAATTTGTTTCCTGATAAATAAACATGCTTTTGGTAACAATCTGTATAAAACGTAACAATCAATATTAATATATATATATACTGTTTGGAAAGAATTAACAAAATTATATATATATATTTCTACTTATTTGGAAAGAATTAACAAAATAAAACTTCATTTATTTAAAAGGCTCGCGTTTTGTGTTTATGCCCTTAAAAAAGTTTGGCGAAATATCAAAAATTTCAAATGTAATACGAAAGTATAATGTCTTATCAAATTGTATTTAAATACATAAAAATTTCTTTAAATTAATTGATCAATTTAAGGAATTTTTTTTCCTTCAGAAACAAAAACTTGTCTTTCATTCATAAAGAGATTTTTAACTCAAAGTCTATTACAAATATTGCATTTGAAAATATTGCATTGCATAAAATATTTCATGGTTACTATCAATATTGCATAATAAATCTGCATTTGGAAAAGAATTCTGAAGCATTGGCGGTTGTATAAATTCACAAAAATTGACAATTTGCATAAAGTCATTCTTTGTCTTGATCTATATGACGATAAGCTTACAGTAATTATTTAATAATGTGCACTCATAAGTAAATATTTATTTTCGTATATATTTCAAGTAAAAAAATGTAATTTAAAAGCAAAATTGAAATTTGTATCATCTCCTTTCCCCTTAAACTGAATAAATAAAATCTCGAAGTTCACTTTCAGCGACTGTTAATTTTTTTAACCGAAACGAATTTTGTTATTTCTAAATCTACTTAAAAACTGCATATTGAGTTCATTTCCGGTCATGTGCTACACCTAAAGCTATGAAAACAGCGCAGGTGTTTTTATTCGAGATGCAAATGACTCATTTTAAAAACTTCGCAAATAGGCAATCATACTTCACAACACAAAAATGGGAAATATGCAACAAGAAATAAAATTCATCAATGAAATTCATTTCTTCTACATCAACACCAGCTAAAATGCGGTAAATACCACTCACACATTGACAAGAAAGCATTTTTCAAAAACGTAATCTCTAAGTTTGGACTCAATTGACTAGATTTAATGGGAAAAATCTTGAATACCGGTTCCACCCCTTGTACAGAATTCATCATCCACATTCCGCTTCCAGCAAAAATAACTCGTTTTTGTGGACAGAACTTTCCAAAGGCCCGAACTAGGCCAGGAGGTCCACTGGCTAGCCTTAGGCATGCAGGAATTATGGCCAGTGTTCTAAGCGAACCGTTATCTGCTAACGAATCTTGGACATTATTTTACGCCGCCATTTATTGTGGGTTTTTGTTAAAAAAAAAAAAGATCGGCCATGACGATGCGCATCTCTGGTTCTCTAAAAGTTGTTGCTCGCTTCAGTAAAAATAGCGCCATCACATTTAAAGATCTCTGATTTTTGTTGGCTAATCAAATTGCAAATGACCTTGCGTGGGAAATCTGGCATTATCTTGATAAGATGAACCAGGATTGGATTCATAGACGTATGTTAATCCCTGAGGTTTCCATTAAGGACAAATTTAGTTCTTCTGCAAGGATAGGCTGGATTTTTTTTTGAATAATATGTCAATTAGATGTAAAACTATGATCTTGAGAGTTCAATATCATAATTCAAGGTTTTATCGAATAGAAATGCTTTTTATTTTAATTTTATTGATAGGTTTATTTGTTTTTCATTAACTTCCTACTTTTCTTATTTTTTGTAAACAATTTACCATTTTTAATGCAAATGATATCAAATGAAGCCTGAATTTTATCTTAAAAAAATTTTTTTTTTATATAATTCTTTGTTTAGAGATTAAGTAAATTTAAAACAAAAAGAAAAAGTATTTTTAAATGTTGAACTCTTTTATGGCTTATTGATCATCATAATCTAAAAATTAGATATTCAAATAATAGATTAATGTTTATGGTTTTCAAAGTTTCTGTATATAATTAAATTCTAAATTTTAATTTTTTTTTTTTATATTTAATAAATATTTAAAAAGCATTTCTTCTTTATTACTTTTCAAACAGAAATTAAACCATTTTATATATTTCGACTGAATTTAAAAAATTAAACAAAAATAAATAAAAATTAAACTAAAATAAAATTAAACAAATAACTAATATTAATAAACATAACAATATTAAATTACAAAATAAAAACATAACACATAACAATTAAACAAAATAAAAAATATTTTAAAATATTGAACTATTTTATTGATTATTGATTATCATGATCTAAGAAATTAGATATTCTAAATAATATATTAATTTTTATATTTTTTAAAATTTCGGTTTATATAATTATATTCCAAATTTTTAATTTTTATAAATTTTAATAAATATTTAAAAGTATTTCTACTTTATAACAGCTCAAAAAAATAATTAAATCATTTTATATATTTCGACTAAATTTATTTATTTCTCTATACAACTACAAAAAATATAAATTAATATAAACATATAACAAAAACATATAGAAAAAAATTGTAAAACCATTTGCAGATTAAACCTACGTGCAAATAGATTTACAAAATCCATTAAATTTCTCATACAAAAGTGAAATTATCTATGAAGTAAATCAAAATAATAATTATTATTTCATCATTAATATTGATCCAAAAAATTGGAAGTTTAATAAATTTGATTAGTTAAAATACGTAAGTTATAACAAGTCATAGTTATTAGTCATAATTTTTATAAAAATCATCGATAAATATTTTACATAAAAAACGATTCAATAATCGAGCTTCAACTTATTCAATGCATTTGTCTGTTCTGTTCAATTTTAGAAAAGAGGAAGATCACTTTAAAATTTATTCTTTTTAGAAATTTTAACCTGGAAGATCCACCTTTTCTCGTAAATATCCGCATATTTGTATAAAAAGAATATCGTTTAGTCAAAAAAATTCTGAGACTATTCAGATGCAAATCAGTTTATTTTTGCATGGCATACCAAACTGGTGTGACTAGAACTAGACCGCACCTATCTAACGCCCGTTGACACCAAGTATATCAAACCGCTATTAAGCAACTTAAGAAGCTGTCTACTACATCAAACGCCCACGTTCCAAAAACCAAGAGTTTGCAAAGTTGCAAACAACAATGGCTGCCAAAAATTTCTCAGATGAGTACTTTTGTTAAGTTAAAGGATTTGATATCATGAATATGATATCGGGTTTTTAAAAATGGCGAAGACCTTTCATAATAACATATCTATGCGTGATTGATTTTCGAAAACTTTGTAATAAAAGTTTTTGATAGAACAATATGCACCTTGGGCATATACTTGCTTTGTTTCCAAGGTCAAGGCTAAGAGTTGAAAGTAAATTGTTGCAATTTCAGATACTATCATCCTATTATTTGGTAGGAAGATTTATGGTACTGAAGGCTATGGCAGAGAATTAAAATTTTTATTTTTATATTCGGATGTTATGCATCTATGTAGAACCGTTTTACGATAGCGATTGAGGTTAAACAGGATTTTGTAGTTTTTCAAACATTGTTTTTAAATCGAGATGTAATATATGTTATTCTAACCTTAATAGAAACTTAGAAAAAGCTTAGTGTAAGAGTTGTATCAAGTTAAAATGCTTTTTTTAAACTTTCGTTTCGTAAACAATTTACTAAAATTTGAATAGTACGGTTATTTTTTCAAAGATAATACATTTTCTACAGACTGAACATTAAAACGAGTTTAGAATTTAATTTTTATAATAAAAATAGTTCAATTTATATTTAAGGTTGATTAGAATGGTTTAGATGTAATCTTTTTAAAAAGTGTTTGCATTTAGATAATATTAATTTAACAAATTTAAAAACTGTTGCATTAATTAAATTTTAACTAATAACATTTCTTCTTTAATGAAAATACCTTTTTAATTTCATTATCGAATGATCCATGACTATTTAAGATTTATGAAGTCGTAATGATGTTGTAAGCAATTAATTTTGCAGTCATGATTGCATTATTATTTTTACTATTTATTTTATTTAATGTAATAACAATTACATTAACAGTTACAGTCTATAGTTAATTTTGATAATCTATTTTAAGATTTGATTCTATATAGGTAGGGTACTTTAAAATTCATGACGTAAAAAATAATAAAATAAATCATTCATTTGTTTTTCCTTTTTTGTAGGGAAATTAAAATTTGTATTGGTTTAATTAAAATTTGGTTTGCCGCTCTACAATCATTTTTTGCACACTTTAAACTAATTAGACCGGTACTTACTGTATAAAGTGGATTACGAACCACTCACAAACATCTATGCCACCGCCACGATTTGAAGCTGAAGCCGATGGTACTAACGGCCAGAGAGGTAGCCAATTAGTCATCAGGTGGTGGTCTAATTAAGAAGAAATTACTTGCATATTCTAATATTATTATTTGGTGTTTTATAATATTTAAAGATTTTCTGGAATAATTTTGACAATCTACTTCTTCAATCTATTTTATTCCATATGGGTAAAGTACTTTAAAATTCATGAAGCAAGAATAAAATATTTTATTCCTTTTTTTCCGATTTTTGAAATCATTTTTAAGATATTAAAAAATATTCATTAATTATATATTGGTGGCAACATAATCCAAATTCTTGAAATCAAAATGAATGAGATTATTCTATAATAGACACGATTTCAAATTTTTTTTTAATGGGCTCAAATTGAGATTTTAATTGTATCAAAACAAATTGATAAGGATGGTTATCTTTCATAATCATTGCTTAAAAACACCAAATGGGATAATAGCATGGAATTGTGAATTTGAGTAGGCAAAAAAAAGAACAAAATATCAAAAATTAGTCAAATTCTCAAACAATATATCGAATAATTTAAATCGTTTTGATTTTGAAAATTTTTATTATGTTGTCATCAATATGTATTTAACAGTTTATTATATGTTTGAATCAATTAATTAACAGTTGGTATTAATCACACAATAGACAATTTGAGATGCCAATTTAATTTGAACAGTCTAAATATTCTAACAGATCTAAATATTCCGATCATGGTGAGAAAGAAGCACTAATAAGTATTTAGAACGTCCTTCTGAATAACAACGTATGGTGACCTTGATTTTTTTATATCACCAACTGATAGATTATAATTGTTAGGCGTATGATTTAAAACTTTTACTCGTAGGTTCTAGAACATTGAGAGCAAGGACTCTCTCATGTTATGTTTATTAGCGGTTCTTTTTTTCTTCTAGCATATTTAAAGTTAGATATTTTAGCTTATGTATCACATTTATATGTGTTCCATTAAATTGTAATTTCTATAACAAAAATTAAATCTTGATACAGTAAACACAAATAATTATAAACCAAATCCTTTAAAAAATTATTAAAATAGAAAATTCTTCAATTTTTTATTTATTTATATAAAAAAATATTGTAAGAAAAAAATTTAAAAATTAACAGCTGTAATTGATCAAAATTTTATTTTTTTTAATTGAAATTTGTTTAATTAATAAAAATTGTTAGAATTTTTTTGAAATTTTAAAAAAATTTAATTTATAAAATCCATTAACATTTTTATTAATATGTTAAATCTATAATACCCTTTAAAAATTATTTAAAAATTATTAAATTTCAGATTTATTTATAACAAAAAATATTGTAAGGAAAAAAATTAAAATTATAACAGCTGTAATTTATCAAAATTTAATTTCATTTCTTTTATAATTTTTGAATTAATGAAATTGTTTGAATTTTTTGAAATTTTTTTAAAAAAAATTAATTTATAAAATCCATTAATATAGAATAATTCACGAATTTAATCCTTAAACATTCTATTACAATTAAATTATATCTTATAAGTAGTAAAACTTCAATTAAATTTAATAAATACCTCCTTTAAAATAACCATATGTCTTAAAATTATAATTAGTTGCGAAATATAATTGAAAGACACATTTTTCAACATTTTTTTAAGTCCAGCATTAGTGAAACTCGTACAAAATAATTAAGCATCTAAAAATAAAAAAAAAGAGGCTTATTTCGTCGTAAGTCCACTATGACCTAAAATACTGCAATCAATTTTCAGTTAAGAATCTTTAAAGCTGCCCGATTCCTTTTCAATTTGTAACAAATTCACCGAAAATAGTCCATAAGTCGGAAAAGATGTGCCAAACTGAGTGTTTGTCCATCCTGGATAAAGCAATCTTTTTCACTCTGATAAGCAAGATGGACTCCGCCTTACAAACGTGATTCAATTTCTTTGTGAAATGCATCACTGACAGACTTGGCTTTATCTTTGCTATTTTTAATTAATTAAAAAAAATAAAGCAAAAGAAAATATTCCTATGTTGTGTTTAAAATGGAACGCAATCCTTTGAGTTGGTTTGGTTGTATATATGTTATGTGCATGGAAAGATTGGAATTACAAAATTATTTTAAAAATAAATGCTGTCTTCTTAAATTTTTACTCTGTAAACTAGACACAAATTGTTTGGTTTAAATGTGAATGCCTTTTATTTTATTTTTGAACGAAAATATTAACATTTTATTCAATTTTTATTTAGTAATTATTTATCTTTTATTTATGTATTTATCATACTAAACTTAATGTTAATGCTTAACATATTTAATTAAATAAATGCATATTACAAACAATTAACTTCTTATATAAATTCTATATTTTTTATTTATTTTCAGAAATGATACTTCTTTTCAAATTAAATAAAACATATAATTAAAGAACAGACCATTAACCATTTTCATATAATTTTATTTCACATTAAATTTAATTTTTAACATATCTGGTGTTTATATAACTAATACATTTAAAAAAGTTTAAAGGTGAAGAATAGTTTATACAACACAAATAACTGTTGACCAATATATCTTTTTAAAAGAATAGTTTTATAAAAGTTTCATGATTAAAAATCATTTCATATTAATATTAAATATATCACATTCAAATTTTAAATTAATTAAACTTTTAACCTTCACTGAACATTTTAAATAATTGTTATGAATAAATCCAAACTTATTAGCCGTAATAATTACCAAATTTATTGCCAGTAATAATTAATAAATTTATTGCCAGTAATAATTAATAAATTTATTACCAGTAATAATTATCAAATTAATTGGCAGTAATAATTACTAAATTTATTACCAGTAACAATTACCAAATTTATTACCACCAATAATTAATAAATTTATTACCAATAATAATTATTTACAAATTTATTACCAGATTTTAATTGCCATAACTAATACCAGATCTTTTAAACAAATTTTATCTTAATACTATAATGATTATTAATCATAAAGCTTTTTATAATTATAAATGTTCATTTAAATGAAAGTTGACATTTCTTTAAAAATGTGTTATAAGGTTAAGTAATGGCAATTGTTTTTTTTTTTTAAATATTTTAATGTTTTGAAATTGCCGAACACTTAGCAGTGCCACAATCTTTCTAAAAAAATTCAAAACTTCACCTAATGTTTCAAATAATAGTTTCGACTGAGAATTTAACTCAATTCGTGTTACTAGACAAAATTTTCCGGTTCATGCTCTTGCAGATCAAAAAACACCCTAAAGGTGTAAGGCCAATCGTGCCAACAATGCACAGGATCATGCTTTTAGGAACTATAACGGAAAATTCATATTTTCCCACAGTTATTCTGACACACGCTGGAAACACTGAAGCGAGTAGTCCTCTAGCTATGTTACGTGAACACATCCTTTGGCTATGTTATGAGAAATGAACTCAGGTTATGTGAACACTTTGTATTGTCTCTCGCAAATTGGCTATAACGTTTTTCATATTTGTTATATTTGTATCAGTTCTCATGAAAAAGGATTAAGATAAATATTTCCGTTACTCAACAAATTGTAGCGTTAACTATAAATTAAAATAAGGGTTATGGGAATAGATATGCACTATTGACTGAGAAGATAAGGTTAAAAGTCTACTAATTGGAAGGATTCAACAATTTATATTTACTTTGGAGAATGAACTTTAGCTTTTTCTTAATAAGGATTGATTTTTATCTATGATATTATTAGGTAGAAAACTTTAATCCTAATTAAAACAGATACAAAAATGAATCAATCATTTGATTAATCTATTTATACTTAAGTACATATTAATGGTTACAGTTAAGTAAAAAAAAATATCAGAATTTGAAAACAAAAATAAATGCATTTCCAAAATAAAATTTATTAGAGATAAAATGATGGAATTATTTAATTGCAGTTTCATTTTATTTTCATTTCCACGTTTATAATGATGAATATTAATAAATTATTTATAGCATTCACAAAAAAATAAGTAATATTATAATAAAAGCAGAACCATGTAACTTTGTATTTCTATCGTTAATTATATATTTTCTATTTCTAAAATCTATAACAAACACTCTTTTGGGTGGTAAATGGTTTTTCAGCAATAAACAATTACAACAAAAATCATTTTATCCACCGATCTAGCTACAATAAAGTCATTTGTCCTCATTGCCTTATTAGGATTTTTAATATTAAAGACCATTTCCACATTTAGAATAAATAAATAAATAATAATAAACTATTTATAACATTCACAACTAAGAATTTCTATTCATAGAACTAAGTATTTCTATTTCTAATTAATTTTTTTTATTTCTAAAATCTATAACAAACATTCATATATCTTCTATGTAATAAATGATTTTTCAGCAATAAACAAATACTACAAACAATATTTTATCCATTGATCTAGCTACAATAAAAAGTTATAGAATCATTTGTTTAATAAAATTAATTTAATAATTAAATATTAATTTAATAATTAAATTTTTATTTTATTGATTTGTTAATTCTAAGTCATCTTAAATTTCTTTCTTAAGTACTTTTCAAACATATACTGTCCCTCATATTTTACTGAACAACATTAAAATATTTTTTCTGCAAATAAAACGTAGATAGAGAAAAACCTGTTGTGAAAATCTACATCTAACAAAATAAATCAAATTCTAAATCATATGGTGATTCAATGTTTTGGCAGGTGATTATTTCATGATCACCTGCCACTGCCATTTAAAATGCTAATAATGTTTGCAGATGTTAAAAAGAATAGTTTAAAAATATTCGATTACCGTTAAGTTAACTGAAGTTAAATTTACATTGGAATAACAATATAAGGTCATGAAGTCAGTATTTTATTAATTATTGATGAATATTACGAAAAAGGCTTTTGCTTTATTAATATAAAAATTCAGTAATCCCTCGTTATATCCCCATGTCAGGTCACAGAGAAAAATTGCGATATGACTTCCTGCAGGTTCTAATTTCGTTTAATTTTTTACAGCAGTAAAATAAAATTAATTAAACGAGATTGTATATATATTTTTATAATGTAACATTTTTATTTAATTTTTTTTTTAAATTTTTATTAATAAATAAAGAATGATTCTTACGTGATGTAAATTAATATTTATTAAAATTAAATATTAAAAGAAATAAAATTACAAATATATATCTTAATAATGTAAAAATAAATATAGATATTAAAAATATAAATATTACATATTAATCGTAAATTAATATACATTATTTTAATCATGTATATTTTTTATTTAATATTTTTTTTTAAATTTAATTAGTAAATAAAGAATTATTGTTACGTGATGTAAATTAATATTTAATAATATTAAATATAAATATTAAAAATATGGATATATATCTTAATAATATAAAAATAAATACACATATTAAAAACATAAATATTAAATATTATATAAATTGTAAACTAATATATATCGTTTTTGATAATGTTATATTTTTATAATATTACATTTAAAAATTTAATTAATAAATAAAGAATTAATGTTGCGTGATGTAAATTAACATTTAGTTGTGTAAAAAAATAAAAAAATTTTTAAATAAAAATTAAATGCGAGACTTTTTTTTTTTCGTAAAAAAATGCTAGCTGAATATTCAAATGTATAATATAACTAGCAGTTGTGTAAAAGTTACTATTATAATATAAACTTAATAAATTATATGCTTATAACTAATGTATATTATTTTAGAATATATCCCAAAATAAGTAACAATAAACTCACTTATTTCAGTCTTGAAATTGTTTACGCTGAAATGATGCCGTCCGTTAACAATAAAGAACAACTTTATAAATAAACAATGCGTCTTCTACGCCTCGTTGAATAATGAAATTTAAGAAAAAAATTTCAGTAACTGGTATCTATTTACACAGACAGAATTTAGTATCTCATGCATTATAGTTTTTCATGTGTAACAAAAAAGTAACGAGCCATCTTTAAGAATAAATACAGGAAGTGTAAAAAAAAATAATAATGAAAATGACCGAATCAACCAACATGCAATGTGGCATCACGTGACATAAAGTAAACAATCACGCGGTCAAACAACGAACGCTAAAGAAAAGTCTCCTTTTGAACTCTTTCTTTGGTGCAGTATATTATTTACTTTCGTCAAAATATTCTATTAATCTTCGTGCGAATCTTGTGCATAAAGAACTGCGTTTGTTTACAGTCGGGAGTCATAAAAAGGGGTCCTTTTGTTTAGCACGATTTTGTTGTGCTTAGTTGGGTTTTATGATCTCCTTTATGTTAAACAATTTGGTTTAGAATTAGAATAGACTTTTTCCTTTTATAATGTATGCATTTGTTTTGTTTTTTATTAGAAGAGCTTTTAATTCTAATTTAAGAACATGTGAAGTTAATGTTGAAAGAGGTTTTATAGAATAGGAAATTAATTAAAGCTGGAAAGATTTGCACTTCAAACAACGACTCTTCAAACAACGAAACTACGTTAATAAACATTGTTAAATGAAATTTAGTCATTTTTTTTAATAAATAAGCCTTTTAATAATTCACTAGATTTTATTTTCAATATTAATTTTTCACTTAATTTATTTTATTAATTCGTATAGAATATTAAATATATAAATTATTATATGGAATAATATGATTCACAATTTGTTTTAGAATAGACATTTTCCATCTTATAATGTATACATTTGTTTGTTTGTTTGTTTTTATTAGAAGAGCTTTTTAATTCTAATTTAAGAACATGTTAACTTAATGTTTAAAGAGATTTTTATATAATAGGAAGTTGATTAAAGCTGGAAAGATGTTTTACTCTACAAACAGAATTACAACGACTTTGTCATTCTACATCAAAGAATATTATTAAATGAAATTTAATCCTTTTTAATAAATAAGCTTTTTAATAATTCAGTAGGTTTATTTCAAGTATTTATTTTTCATATTAAAAATAATTTATTTAATTAATTAATATAGAATATTTAATATTATTTAATATTAATAAG